>PVIC010003661.1:0-67643 GCA_004025085.1 Thryonomys swinderianus | reverse complement strand
TCAAGATGTGTTATGTACAGGTACAAATTCTTTTTTTAATTGAATTCTTTATTGGTACAATTTATATACATCTCAAAATCACGTATAACATTGGGGAATTTGTACCAGTATATGACACAAGTTAATTCTCATTTTTACCCATATCCCTACCCACCCACACCTCCTCACCCCCTTTATACATGCTCTTTTATTTTCTTTCAGAATCATATTTATTCCTTCCCCTCATCACATTCCCACACCAAGTTTCCTATGGAAATTTCCCACTCTATAAAAGCTGTCATACTTTCTAGAGCTCATTTGCATCTACAGGTGTTCATGCCAAAGAGAAGACCCAGAATTTGTCTATCTGTGATCTATTGATTTCACTTATTAGTATATCCTCCAGGTGTCTCCATTTGCACCTAAATGGATCGATCTTGTCATTCTTTATGGCAGAGTAATACTCCATTTTGTAAAAAAAAAAAACCACATCTTCTTTATCCACTCTCCAGTTGATGGACATTTGAGTTGTTTCCAAGATTGAGCTATCACAAACTGAGCTGCTATGAACAAGGGTGTACATCTGTCCTTCCAATGTGATTTTTAAAATTCTTTTGGGTATATTCCTAGCAGGGAGATAACCGGGTCAAATGGGACCCCTAGTCCTAGTTTTCTGAGAAATCTCCACACGGATCTCCACAATGGTTGCACAAGTCTGCAATCCCACCAACAGGTACCAATTCTTAATGTTGAATGTGATCATAATGTTTACATAAAAAGTACCAATAAAACAAATTAAAATGAATAAATAGGTAGGTAGGTAAGTCAGTACATAGGTAGGTAGTAGTTACATAGGTAGATATATACATACACAGATACAGTGATAGACAGGACAGGTACAGATGATAGAAGAGAATAGCACAGAAAGAAAGAGGGGAAAGGAGGGACAGAGGGACAGAAGGAAATTGGAAGAGGAGGCAGGAGCTCTGTCTAATCTAGACTGAGAGATTGTACTGCTACCTGACTGACGAGGGGGTTCTGCTTAATCATTCACTGCTTAAATGGCCCATGAGTTAAACCTGGGGCACTTCTCACTCCCCTTTTGGGCACTGTCTCTGGCAGAGAGAGAGTGGAGAAAATACAGAGAGTGCCATCACAAGTCGTCTCGCCCTCCACAGCATGCTGCGGGCAGCTGCGGGTCCCATCCCACCCCGAGGGCCACCTTGGCACCCACATGTCGGGGGCAGGTCGGCCCACCTCACTTTCACGCACCCGATGCTGCAGGGGACTCCACAGAGGCCAACCCATCACCCTAAGAGCCTTCCCTGTGCCCTCGACCTGCTACAGCCCACATGCTGCCCCTCAGCCTCCACTCTGGCAGCACTGGCCCCGGAGCTTGCCGAGCAGCATGAGGAGGTCCCAGTGTTTTTCTCCCTTTTCCTGTTTTTCTTTCTTTGTGATTATTAATGATCTTTTCTTGTAATAACTCCCATCTCCAGTTATGTTCTCCAGGGCAAAGTCCGTGCATATGTATACCACAGAGAGATCGTCTTCTGCTTGTCTCTCTGACCATTGTGTCTGAATAAAACCCTGAAATTATCAATTGAATAATAAAGCCATGCAGCTCTTCCAATGCTTGGTTTAAACTTGATGTGGTTTCGAGTGGCATCATCATTAACAGTAATGGTAATAAACCTCCCACCCGCATCCAGGCACACTCGACAGCCCTCCTACTGCAAGAGTGTCCGGGGGCCACAGTCCAGCCTAGATACTTTAAATGAGGAGCATGGGACAGGCTCGGACTCTCCTGCCTTTTCACATCGCAGGCTCCTTCTCAAGCCCCATTCTTATGAAGAGCATCCCCACGGCCCACCACATGATTCTCCCGTATTCCTGGCACTTGGTATTTCTGCCACTCACACAACCCTTATGGTGCTCCCAGATGACTATTGATCTCCACTAGGGCATGTTTCTTCTACACTTATATCTCTCTGCTTCACCACAGTCCCAGCCTTCTCCTCTGACAATACTAGGTTTATCAGAAATAACTACTGTCTCTCAAACTGCTTAGAGTTTCTTGATTAATGCAACTAATTCCCACTCTACTTGTCTTACTTTCTCATCACTGAAGCACAATACCTGGCACCCACAACTCTAAGGAAGGGTGGTCTATTTTGCATCTTAGTTTGTGAAGATTTCAGTCCATAGTCAACTGGCTCCAAGGCAGAGGAGAAATGGTCCATGGCATGTAGGACAGGAAGTAGAGAAATCAAAGGAAGAGGAGGGAGAGACTCTTCTAGGCCATGCCCCATGATGACTCCCTCCAATCCGGCTTCACCTCCCATCATCACATCTAGCCATCAGCTCATCAGGGGATTAATCTGTCAATGACTATCATATCCCCCGTGTTCGATCACCTCTCAAAAGCCCCACCTAAGAGTACTTAGGACTTTGAAGGGACAGCTAGATATAAACCCTAACACTACCCATCCACCTGAAGAGACTCTATACATCAGAGGGAATGTGGTGAACTTCTCCTCTTAACACCATCACTAGTAATCTGAGTGACATTCACTGTGCCCTAACTCCATGCCAGCTGCTGCTTGGAGTCCTTTCAAACAGTGGCTAACCCTGACTGTATGAATAATGCTTGGTAATCCTGTGAAGAGGTGATTTTTCCCATAGTGTGGGTGATAGCGGTAAAATTCAAAGTGATTAAATAAATGCCTTGATAACATAAAGATTCTGCATCCTAATCCAAAAATCTAACATCCTCCCCAAACTGAGACTTGTTGAGCTCTGTTCATTAGGAGAAAATTCCACAATCTGCCTTGTGTGTTATAGTCAAAACAAGCACATGGAAAATGCTATGAAATTACCTTGTTTCTCAGTGTAAAAGGTGCACGTGAAATGAGATATCTCATGAAGTACATGCAAATGTTCCAAAAGCCAAAAAAATGCTTGAAATCTAAAATGCTCCAAACATTTTCTATAAAATAAAATAAAATAAAATAAAATAAAATAAAATAAAATAAAATAAAACTCAACCCATACAAGGCAAGTACCTCCCAGGCCTGGTATCATGGAGGTCCACAGTCTTCACCAGGCCATGTGCTGCCGACGCTGAAAGACAGAGGTGGGATGAGTCATCTCTGGACTGGAGCTGACAGTAGTGTTTCACTGGCCTGGAGCTTCAAAATGAAGAAAGCAGAGAAAAGCATGAAGGAAAAGTGACCACTAGAATCAAGGAGTTGGAAACCCTTCTTTTTTTTTTTTTTTTTTTTTTGCTTTTTTGAGACAGTGTCTCGCTTTGTAGTTCAGGCTGGCCCTGAGCTCACTGTGGTGCCCAGGCAAGCTGCCGCGAACTCAGCAATCCTCCTGTCTCTGCCTCCCAAGTGCTGGTGGAAACCCTTCTCGAATGCACTGAGCTCAGGACACCGATAGTGGCCACAGCTCCTGCAGAGCTGTTTGAGGGCCATAGAAGAAACACACTGCTCTTCCTTTCCTGGTGTTTAACTCAGCATGGGAAAGGACCAGGGTTCAAAATGCCCTGGCCTGGGCTCTGCGGAACTGGGTGGGAGGGAACAAGGACATCTCTTTCTTCCAGTGGTACCGTGTCTTTTATGCATCTGCATGGCTGGCTCTGCCCTGTGACACAGGTTCTCAGTCCCCTCAACCCTCTTCCACACAAAAGTATTTCACTAAACCATATTCGTCTTTGCTGCATCATGTGCAGTACCTTCTTAATATATGTTACACCTCACACGCAAGCCACAAAATGTTTTAGAAGCTGACTTTCCCCCAAGTACCGAGTTATGCTCTTATGGTTCCTGACCTACAAGTTGTTCTCCCATGATTTTTATTTTTTTAAATTTACCACATCACTGTAGAGAGTATCATTCTCAAAGCTTTCTTTGTGGTCTGTTACCTTCAGCTGCCTCCCCTTTCATTTGGCTGCACATACTGCTTTTGTTTGGGGCCATTGTTTAATGAGTAGGAGAATTGATCCTTCTGCAATTACCTACTTATTGGGGCCAAACAAGGTCACAGAGTTTCCTGGACATTTTTTAATGCTGGTGAAATAGAACCGATAAGCATTTCTTCAATAGCATTTTCTTTTAGATATTAATGGTTGAACTGAAATAAAATATGACTGTTCAGCACTGGGTGATCGGCGGTGCTGGCCACTAACTCATTACTTCTTTTCTTTTTCCCAGGTCCTGCTTTGTTTGGTTGGCCTCACAGCTTTCCCTGCCAGGCTGCAGCATCTGCTCTGCTGGGATTTCTCGTCCCATCTCCTCACCCACAGACTCACTCTGCCGCGTGGCCCGGGGACGCAGACAGACCTTACCTCTCACATTTCCTGCTTGCTCTGGCACTGGGAGACTTGTTGACATTTTTGACAAACCTTGTTGCTCTTATGAATCATGAGCTAGATTTCAAGCTCCAGCCCTCTCACAGTTAAGCTGTACTGAAGAGATGCGAGAAAATAAATGGGAAAAACGCAGGGTAAGAGTCTATTAGTAAGAATAAAGCAATCTTAACATCCCCAAAGACAACATTTTAAACACAATGGCCCCCAGAGTCATTGCGTCCACAACTATGCTATTTTGCATCCTAACCTACTAATTATGATGACAGCTAATAAATATATCACTATTTTTATTGTGATCCTTTTCAACCTTATGCTAGGATTAGTTATATAAGAACAAAAACCTTCAAACACAGGGAAACTTCAGAGCAAGGAGGTACAATTTTAAAACAGAAGCAAAGCTAGTTGCTTGGAATTCCTTTGTATCTGCAGATAGTCAACGCACATGCCACAGTTTTGAAGGCTTAGATGTTATTTAAAGTGTTGCCTCAACTTAGAGCCTGTTACACTCTGACTTGACTCCGGAACCAGTAAAACAGGGATCTGTCCATATGCAACTTGTACACACACATGCCATATAGATTCCAAAGGAAACGCAGAGGCACAACAAGGACTTCTGTCTTTACACATGAGTGCGAGTGTTAATAGATTGCATAAGGCCACAGTCATGTAAGGTGCGCACAGATACACACACACTCAGACACACACACAACAATGACCCTCCTGAGCAGTTTCACCTCCTTCCTCCCATAGTGTCTAAGGCTATTTTCAGACTTGCCAAAACATTTGGTTTTCGAAATGATCATTGGGCTTTCTTTGATCTTGCTCTACATGGAAAATAAAATTGTGATTTCGATGGTTTGGTCCCTGCGGTCCTGTCTATGCTTAGCAAATGGCTCCATGTCACTCCGGCATCACAATGTGGAGCCGCAGAGCTTGGCGGCAGCTAATCCACTGAGCCCCTTAATAAGCTTAGGAGCACGTTCATTGAAGGCTGACAAGTTAGGCACAAACAGGGAGAAAATATCTACTGGGGGAAGCTGAATTGGTTTTAATCATCTGCTAATCACCAGTAATGAGACCTACTCTGGGGAAGAAAAGAAAAACAGATAGTCAGAGGGAGGTTTTGTTCTGCACAGCACAGTAACACGGAATGAGAGGGCACTGTTATTAGGGAAGAAAGGATGGAAAGAAAGAAGGGATTTGGCCGAGCAGATGAAGCGTCCTCTTTGGCTCTGTTTTGTTAGCCGAGTGTTCCTTTCACTTGGTATCTGCAACTTCAGAGCTGGCAGCTCCCTGACACCCACCTCCAGGACCCTGCTCCTGGAAGAAAGAGGCCTCCTTCCCTGCCACCGCGCCTTCCACTTTGTTTCTCTAAATTCAACCAAGACCTCTGCCTGGTGTCTCCGTTTCAGGGGAGAAGAAATGGGAGCAGCAAAGGAAGTCTGTGCTTTGGAGAAAATTGGGATAGGTGCATGGAGGGGTGCAGAATTCTGGGGTGAACACAACGATGCTCCATCACTGGAGCCGAGGGTGACAAAGGGCCCAAAAAGCAGCATGTTGGCAAAATGCCCCACCCTAACCCAACTGGGCAGAAGCACTGTGTTTCCACACACACAAGCACCATGACAATGTGGCTGCCATGTTGAATCCTGTCTCTTCACAATTTTTCCTTCAAGAGCTTAAAAGCGTGCAATGCCTGATGATGTAACTGGGTTGGATGGTCAGAAGTCCTGCTCTCCAGTGGACCACCGCTCTTTGTGAGGAGGAGTTATTAATATGCTTGCTATATAATAGCCATGGACCTAACCTAACCTCTCTCTGTATACATTGTTGAATGATGATAGTCCTGTAGGGTTGCTCTCACCACTGAGTCCTTTCTCCTGTGCCAGGTGAAGCTTGGGTGAGTGACCCACCTTCACCGACCACACGGTCCCTGGCATCCGCAGCAGGACCCTTACCCTCTGGGACACTCTTCCTGCTGAAATAGGGTTCTGATCGCACCATCCTCTGGTCTGACTCTCCTGCCATCCCCTGGCCTCTGCCTGCCCAGTTCCTTTTCCTTCTGTCCATGTGAGGTCTTGTTCCCTAGGTGGCTTAGGCCTCAGGGCAGTTGTGAACCCCACGCTCTTTGGAAGCAAGCACACTGTGCTGGCTGCTGTGTGTTTTAATCCTACCAATTTTCACTAGCAGTAAAGAGGTGGTCTAGACTAAAAATTTCCCCCATTTCAATTGCCATTTCTTGTGGCAATTTGCTTTTAAGCATTGGTGACATTAATTATATCCCCCGGGGTCACAAGGACTTCCATCAATCCTCCAACTCGAAGGAGAATGATGCTTTTCATGCCATTTTTCACATAATCTACAAAACCGCCTGACCATACCAAACTCTCCTTGTGCCAAAATGAATGGAAATCTAAGATGAGTAGAGAAAAATCAAGTTAAAATTTTTCCTGTTTATAAGGTAGATATAGATATAGATATAGATATAGATATAGATATAGATATAGATATAGTAGGGACTCAATACAAGAAGCAAACCAAACGTGTGCACTCACATTTATTTTTATTTGTTAGCCATTTATATTCATTATTCCAGCTACAGACATTTAGATTAGGGAGGACCAGAGTAAAATTCCAAAGCCTATTTTGGAGGCAAAGGGAAGAAGCCAAGCTGGTGGATGGTATGCCCTGAACATCTAGTCAATGTTTCATGGCTTCTTCTGTGGCTGGACTGTGGGCTGAGAACACTCGTTGAAGGACCTGAGAAGCCACTCTCATGGCCTCTGCCTTGGGGGAGGTCACAGCCTGGAAGGGAGAAGAAGTTTGCACAGGAGGCAGCAGCAAGCCAGGGTGCAGTGCTGTGGGGCTGATGGGTCCTGCATATCCCATGAAGACGATACTCCCCCTGGCTGCAGCACCATCCTAAGGACCAGCTGAAGAGAAGGGTGACCAGCGAGCCAGTGAGCCTTCCCCTCTGTCAAGTGCACACAAGCTCTGTAGGTTCTGTGTTCCAAGAACTGAAAACCCACTGGGCGTTGGCCCAGCAAAGGCTGTCAGCACCAAGCCCCAAGATGTCCTGGTGCGCGATGATCCCTCAATACTCACGTTGCCTAGGACCAGAGCCATCATCATTTCTTTCCAGTCCTGAGAAGTAAAGATAGCAGCTGCTAAGTTGTTTCAGTTTAAAGGAGAGAATCAAGGTCCAGAAAACAGTGAGTTATCAAAGAGGGATAACTGATTAGCCCAGAACTTTTCAGAATGTTTTGATATTGATCGTCTCAGACACACACTAGGGCAGAGAGTGGGGCAGCCAGGTCCTTGACACACAAAGACATGCTCAATGCTTATGGCTCACTACAGCACAGAGGGAAATGTGAGCTCAGCTCTGAGCCAGAAGCATCTTCTTCAGCCAGTCAGTACACCTGCATCTACCTGACCATCTAAAAATATGCCTGTTCAAGGCTACCACTCCCGTTTCCATTACTAAAATGTGCTGGGTTACTCATCAAACTGAGCTTTTATGGTGGGCAACATTTCAGTGCTATAGAAACATAGACTGGACAAACTACCTGCTCATGTATTAGCTGGGCTGGGCAGGACCTCCAGACTCCTGAGACTCCTGAGCACAGTCACGTAACAGACCAGGAGCTGCGCCTACAGGCAAGTAGTGTCCTCCACAGAATCACACAGCAATTGCTGGGCAGATCCTAGCCAGGTCTCTTTGCCGGTGCAGTGCCATGCCTGCTGGGGGAGGCAGGGGAGCCTCGAACAAGCACAGGCAGGGCCGCATGCACTGCTCCTCGGGCAGCTGTGGAGACACAGGACAGAAAACACCCCATCCCCTGGAAGAGCATCTCGAGAGAAGGAAAACGAGAACTTTCCACAGGACCTTGAAATTCAAAGCTAAAAGAAGCAGCCTGGAAACCTGAGGATGTAGAATGCAAGATCTTTGGTATTCGTCTTTTATCAACCGGTTCTCTTCCAGTGTGTGCCTGTGAAACAGCCTGAGCCTCATTTTCCGATTCTGAAAAACACTGATGTATGACACCTGTTCTGCCCACTTTTACTGCTCCCACGAGGTCATGTCATAGTCCTGCTAAAAGTGAAGCTGAGGAAGGAGAGAAGGTGGAAAGGCCATAATTACCTCGGCTGAGGCCCCCCTGGTGACCGGAAATCAGACAGGAAAGAAGAGAAGGACGTATGCAGAGGGCCTTGGGAGAGACAGCAGAGGTGACACTGGAGCAAGCTCCCAGCAGGCTCTCAGCTAGAAGCCAGCACTGCAGACAGAGTTGAGTCGGGCCCTGATCTTGCAAGCTGTGAGCATCTGTAGGTTTTTTTTTAACAGTTATAGTCACATTCACTCCAGGTCTTCACTTAGAAGTAGCTCTCAGGCAATACCACCAGCCACGAATCCGAAGAGCCCACCTGCGTGGCATGGTAGTGTCAGAAGGTTTGATGGAGGCCTCTGCAGACCTGGAGGCAAACTGGCCAGACAGCAGCCAAGTACACCCTGAGTCTGAGGCCTGCCAAGGGATCGGTGGGAAGGACCCCCAGATCTCTGAGGGAAGCAGTGGGCTGGATCACAGTGCTCTAGGGAACTCTTACATGTAATCATAGACTTGGGACTGTGTTTGTTCATTTTCCATGGCTATAACCAAAAATCCCTCAGGGAGGGTCCTTTATAAAGAGGAGTCTTACAGTTTGGGAACTGAAAGTCTAAAAGCAGGTGGCTCCAGTGATTCAGCCTCGGGGGGACCTCCTTGACTACATCACGTGGCTTCATCCCATCATGATGGCATAGCAGGGGCATTTGCAAGAGAGGAGAGATCACTTGATGGAACAGGAAACCAGAGAGCAGGAAGTGGCAAGTTTTGCTCTTTTAAACCCCTACTTGCAGGAACTAACCTATGCCACAGAGCCAGCATTTCTTCCTTCAGAAAGCAGTGTTCCCCATGACCTCTGACCCCACTGAACCCCACTGGGCTTCTTAGTCCTGCCCAATAAGGACCAAGCCTCCCTGAAGGGAGGCTTGTCCCTGAAGGGAACAGACCACTCCCAGACCATACCTCCTGCTAAGGAGAGTTATGTTCCAGGTACTCTGGAGACAGAAGTAACAGCAGCCTGGTGGGGAAGAGATTGAGGTTCAAGCAAATATGGGTTTCACTCTTGGCTTTGGTTCCCTCCACACTGATACAAATACATAACGTAAAACTTTAGGATGGAGTGTGAGATATAAAGCATGGCAGTGTGGGGAGAGAGGATGGAGAAGTCACATGGTGAGAAAGGAAGCCAGGGGCACAGCAGGACCAGTGTGCTGTTCTAGAACAGCCTGCCTTTGGGGGCTCACCCGTGCTGTAGACCACTCAGTCAGCCTCCTGGGGCTGGGAGGCTCCAGGGTCCACTGCACATGGGCACATAGATCCTGTTGAAAATATGGAAAACACATCAGTGTTGCATCATGAGTATGACTGGGAAAGAAAATTAGGAAGACAGAGCAGGAAGCAATAGTTAAAAGAAAAAGTAAGGATGACCTTAACAAAAATAACAGAGAGACAAGAAGAGAATTGGTTATTGCTAAAAGTTGGTGGACAGCACATTTTACCTTAAGTGTGGCCTCCATGAACTCAAAGACCAAATCATGGTTACCTTTGTAGCTCCAACCACAAAGAAATTGTTGGACCCTTTAGGTGTTAGATGGAAGGGAACTAAGTGAATGCATGTGAATACCATGTCTTTACTAGGGCCACCTTGCTGGATTCCACGTGTCTCCCGTGTTCTGTTCACAGTATATCTGCACCCAGGAAAGAGAATTCCCAGCTCAGTGGTTTCATGACTCTAGTTCTATGCCCTAAAACTTGGGAATTCTTTTGCAACATTAAATGTTGACATGTGTGACCTGGTATTGGTGGAGGCAGAACATTCAATTGTGTGAATGGACCGGTCTATTGGTGGTCAGTGAGTTGGAATAGTACAGATAGACATGGAATTATTTTCAATTTTTTGATGCAAATATAAATGAGAAACAATGTCGGTATTTTATTTAATTGACCCATGACCACTTAGCTCTATATACTAAATATTGTTACACACACAAAGAGGTATTGGGGTGATGCTGTCATACATGAAATATGTAAAAAGAAAGAAACTTCGAGGAAATCTGAAGGTTCCAGCCAGAAACAAGTGATGACAGTGAGCTCAGGAAGTACTGAAGGGAGATAGGTATACTAGGGCTCCCTCTGTGTGCTCAGGTGTTCCTGAGGGTTCTTCCTCCAACACTCCCCCTATGACTGTTCCTATGACACTGTAAGAAGTTTAGAACTGTGGGCTTCTCCTAGTAAGGAGCATGGTGAGAATTATCCTGGAAAATGAAACCCAGGCCAATAGATTTTAAAAATGGTCAAAAATCCATTGACCAGCCGGGCGTGGTGGCTCACGCCTGTCATCCCAGCACTCGGGAGGCAGAGACAGGAGGATTGCTGAGTTCGAGGCTTGCCTGGACTACATAGTGAGCTCAGGGCCAGCCTGAACTACAAAAGCGAGACCCTGTCTCAAAAAAAAAAAATCCATTGACCATATGCTATGACAAAATACTTGAGCCTCAGTACTTTATGGGAAAAAAAGGTGCTATTTAGCTCTCAGTTCTGGAGATCTCAGAACAAGATATGAGCATCAGTTGGCCTCTGGTGACAACTTCTTAAGAGATGGCAACACGTGGCGGGAGATGATGCAAGAAAAAGAAGTCACGTGGAGAGAGAAGAAACCAAAGTCCACAGCAGGACCCGGCACAGCCTCAGAGTGACCTCCCTCCAGGAGCTGACCCACTCCTGGGAGACCTAACATACCCTGACTAAGAGTTGACCCTTGCAAGAGGGCAGTCATGGCCCAGCCGCCTCCTGCTAGCTCCCACTGCCTTTCAGGGACACCACACTGGGGCCCGATTTCTAGCTCCTGAACTTTGGAAGACAACAACAGTGAGCTTCACATCATCCACCCTGATCCCTGGCTTCTCATTCCTCAATGTCCCTGGCTTGTCTCTGAAGGAAGACTACGTGGTCTAAAACAGGACTATAAGATTTTAAAGTTAACTGTATGAATTCCTGAAAAATGGTACCTGTATTCTTTTCAGGGAAGCTGTTTGCTTCCGTGGGCTTCATTTTCCTTATTATTTAACCAATGATTCAATCCTAATATCTTGTCTCTTTTTCCTGAGACCCCAGAGCATCTCACACGGTGTTTATTTGGAAGAAAGACAACCTGTGCTACCCAGCTGCAGATTCATCCAGCTGCAGGGGCCCCCCACACCCTGGGACACGGAAGTGCGGTTGTCTGTGAGTATGGCAGGCAGTAGAGGTGTCTCACAAGATGATGACGTCATCTAGGTCTCAGTGGGAAGTGCAGACACTGCATGTGCGAAACTTAAATTAGGGTGTTGCATGCCATCTCCATCCTGTCCATCAGTTTTTAAGCTCTAAGTTCATTTCGTCCTGAGTTCCTGGTGAAGAGCGATTTGTAGACACAGGCAGATGTACCGGTGTACTTCGCTGGGCTTAAGAAAGCAAAACAGTACTCTGCATGCTCCAGTCCCTTGGCAAGGGTGGCCCCACCGTGAGCGGGGCCTCTGTGCCCTTCCCTGCGTCTCCGCTTCTCTTTCCTCGCTTTTCCTCTTTTCCCAGCTACTCCATCTGCCTCCTCATTTTATCTTTCTGTCTCTTGGGCTAATTAGCATACTTTGACAGATTAAAAGGCTAAGGTCAAACCAACAAACCCCTAAAGAAATACTGCTAATTATCATCATATGTTTTTTAAATACTTTGCTCTTCAAAGAATGTAACAAGGAATAAAATTCAACTTTGTATCCCAAGGGTTGTTTCAGTATCACGGTTTTAGGCTCCCTCAGCTCTCTGCATTCCGTGTTGCAGGGCAGCAGGCTCTGGTCCGGGAGCTCAGAGTGGATCTCACTTTCCAGAGCTTCCTCCCGAAGTGACATATACATGGCAAGCAGGGACTTGCCGCACAGCCACAAGGCGGGCAGAAAGATGAGACTGCCTTGGGGTCACATGGGTGCCCCAGTAACATCAAGACCCGAAGTGTGACTGCCAGACCCAAGCCTGCTGAGGAAGCCTGGTAGCTGGCCCCAGATGGGCTCTCCCGGCCCCGCTGCTCTCGATTTTCTCCATGCCTCAGCTTCCTGCTGCCTGAAGGGGGCCTGAGGTCATCCAGCACCCCGGAGGGCAATGGAGGGTTGGAGGCTCACGCCGGGGAAAGCGAGGGCCTGCAGCACCTGTTGTGCAGTTCCCAATGCTCCATGTGTGCCGTATGTCTAGAGAGAGAGTCACCGGACACTCAGACAGGGCTCGCACGGCTGAGTCACTCTGGCCCACCGGCAAACCTTGAACAACTGCCAGCCACGCAGAGAGCCCAGGCTGTGTGGCCCTGACCATCTCAGAGGGCACCTCTGGGGTCCACGCACCCAGTAAGGTTGTTAGAGATGTTGGTTTCCAAGGTGGTCATGAGTCTCCTCTCAGAGGGAGCCCAGATCGGTGAGCAGGGTGTAGGTGTGGCTGGGGAGAAGGCGGGGGCCGAGCCTGGGAGCGGGAGCAGCCAGAGCAGAGCAGCAAGAGCGGAGGAGGGGAGAGGCCACTAAACTCCACGGCTAATCACTGCTCGCAGTTTGAAAGATAAGAACAGAGCCTGGGCTAAGAGGCGTCTAATAGCTCCAAAAGTCTCCAGTGAAGTCGCGCACTACAGGTGAAAGGCCCAATTACCAGATCAAGTGGCTACATTATCAAAAATTATTCTATTGATTTCAGCGAGCTTGCCTTCCCAGAGATGCCTGCCGCCAGCCAAAACTGCCCTTCCTGCTGATCTGGAGCAGGCGGCTGCTGGCCCGCCGAGCAAGCTGTTCAGGACGAGGGCACCGGTGGGTTGGTTGGGCTGCCTGCTGGGTGAGACTGTCAGACCTCAGGTCGGCCACCAGGCTCCAGACAACGGATCTGCTACGTGACGAAAGAGGTGCCATGAGCTGCTGTTTTCACGGGATGCTCAGGCTGTGGGCACCCAGCAACTTTGGTACAGGGTCCCGAGGTTGGGGTGCTGTGTCTTTCCACACTGGGAGCTTTGCAGCCCCCCAAGGTCACACTTGGTAAGTGGGAAGACGCAGCTCTTTACACCTGTGGGCTCTGTATCCCTTTGGGTCTAAATTCGAGGGAGCCGGGAGCTGGGGAAAGAGAGCCTCTAATTGCATTTCGATCATCAAGTGCTATTTACTTGCAACATCATCAGAAAAAGAGAATGTGGTTTAATACAGGGTCCAGCCCCAGTCCCAGAAGGAAAGATGTCGTCCGTCTTCAAAGAGGGTGGGACACTGTCTGCAAATCTGAGGAACAGTTCCCTGAGATCGGCCCCAGGAAGGCGGCCTGCGGAGCCCCAGCCGGTGGACGCCACCACCGCGTGCCAGCGGATAGTGTAATGAATGCAGTGTGTATCCTCTCTCCTCCAAGCTGCTTTCCTGGCTCCAGTTCTGGGGCTCACAGTTGGTTAATGTAAAACCAGGCTGACACACAGCGTCTTGCAGTTTATGTTTGAACCCGAGCCAGGAGAAAGCACGCTTCTGCTACTAGTGAACTTCCGCCCAACATGGCCGGAAAGGACTACTGTGCCCGCAGTACAGGCGCCTGGGTGAGGAGGAGTAGTTAAACTTTAAACCAGTGATCATTGTTCTTGTTCGCTCTCGGCCAGGCCGCCTCCTGTTTCCTGGGACTCCAAAGCCGACTGCTGAACATATTCAAATCTTCCCCTAAAAGGTTTCTGTCTAGGTTGCTTCTTCAGTACTGTTTGAACATTAAATATGCAAATAATCATCATTACACTTCCAACAATTACACATGTTTGCGAGCACCGTGTCAAGTGCTGGCAGCAGAGCAATCATTTGTAAAGACAAATATTCCAATCCAAGCGATGTCACGCTGCTTAGAAGATGCTTTTTTGTATTAGTAGCCATACTGTGGCTCCGGAAAGTGTGCAAATGAACGTGAGTGAGCCGCCAGCCGCCGCGAGGCCCTGCTCCGTGCAGAGCAGAGCCAGGCACCCACCCCAGTCCCAGAGCGGCCAGCACCTGGGGACAGTCGCCCTCCCGGGGTCTCCCGCCTCAGGGTCCCTCCTGCACCAGCAGCCTCGACTTCTCACTGGCCACTGCGCGCGTGAGCCACTGACCACCGTTGTTGCATGAGGCGGTGCCCAGAGCCATCTGGAGCCGCACGCAAGAGTCGGGCAAGGGTTGTCCCCGCTTCTGTGCGCTTTTCTCTCTCTCCCTTCTTTTCCTCCTTTCTCTCCCCCTTACTGTCATCCTCCCTCTCCCCAGCAGTGTTTTCACCTGGAGAGGAGGTGGTTGTCACCACACTTGCTTTGACTGTATCCAAATGGCGGCTTAGAGGAGCCCATACCTGAGGCCCCGCTAATCTCGCCTTCTCCCAAAGTAGGTAAATCCCAAGTCTTGCAGGGGGCCAATTGATAACCCTTGTGCTTCTTTTCCTGGCAAGACGGATGGCCTGGCAAGCTGGGGAGACGGCAGATAATGGGATTGACTTGGTGCTTCAATCTCAGTGAACCAGGACAGCATAAGTAATTAGCGAGTTGGGTCCGTCCAGGGTGCTAATGATGGCTAAGCCTGCCCCCACACCATTCTGAGAACCACAACAGCCACATCCATCTCGGGCAGATAAAAACCAAGGGGACGTTGCTCACAGACACCATTTATCCCTTCTTTAGTGCACAATTTATCCTAGAAGGGAAAAAAGAATCTAATTTCCCTCAGGCGATACCCAGAAGACCAAGTGACCACACTCCCACCAGAGTTCATTTGGATCACAATGCTGCTGCTGTTTTTAATTAAGAAAGGCTAATTAAGAGAAACTCTGCATTTATCTTCTTATCTACCTGTCAGCGTGGCTCTCAGACATCACCTGTATTTGCTGGCCATTTGATTGCTGGCTTTCTATCAGAGAACCGGGGAAGAGGCTCTGTCTACATTCAAGTTGCGCCTCCTAAGGACTGGGATGGTGTTTTCAAGTTGAATAACCACAGTGGGTGAGTGCGTTTGGTGTGTCAGAACTCACTTTACACACCCACAGGCACACACTCAAGAACACAGGGACTCCTTGCATCTCACGTTTCTCCTCAGTTAATCCAAGGGTCAGGTGGGTGCTCTCCTTTCCTCTAACTGGAGTGATAGCACTTTATCAGGATAATTTAGATAAATGCTTTCACTTATCCTTCCAGCAAACATGATCGACAAAGAGCCAGGCAAGACAGATGACATTGCTCTTGGACCCCAACTCTGTCCTGTCAGTGGAAGCAACAAGCAAGGTGACCGCTTCCTTCCTTCCCTCCTTTCTTTATTCCCATCTGATTTAATTGACATTCTCACAAAAATGCCCACCACGTACATGTGCGTCTAGATGACCAGGGTGTCCAAGAAGAGACAACGAAAACCTGCAGCCACTACGTCACCACCCAGAGCCATTGGCAAAGGTGCCAGCATGCCCATTCTTAGGCAGATTGATCAGCATAGAGATGGATTGTGAGTCTCTACCAGGCCCCGTACCTGTCGTGGTCAAAGCACAGCAAAGCCAGAAAACAAACTGGGGTCACTGTCAGCTGTGTCCTATGTAGGGATCGCCTCTATCTGAGTCACAGCCAGCGTGGAGATAAGTGGAAGGGGCTGGTTGCCAAGATCTTTGTAGCCAGTGTTTCTGTCTGCCCCACCCACCAAGCCAGTCCTTGTTTTGTTTAGATGTCTCTCAGTGGTTGGCTTCTCTGCAGTAGGTGTGTTTGTGACCATGCCAGGGACATACGCTCATCATTTGGAGTTCAAACCAGCAGCCTATTTCCATGGATACTTTAACATTCAATAATTGAGAAGGCAGGTGACCAAGTAAGCACTCCGTTTTCCCTCATACCCCCTAACTGAATAGGAGGGCTTTGGTCTTATTTGGGATAAAATGGGCAGGGCCTCACTGTTATAGTTCAGGGATGGAGAGATTTAGTTTCTCACTGACACCCCTAAGTTCTGACTTCTACTTTTTCTTATAAAAATTTTTCTAAGTTTCAGTTTGACTAAAACCTGTCTTGTGTGCTCAGAGGGCACCACTTCATTGTAGTATTCACAACTTAAAGGTCTCTGGCCTTTGAGCAAAGGGAGTTCGTGTTGATTGTGGAATTTACAGAGAAACTGTATGTGCTAAGTATGTCTGTGGTGTTCACAAAGGTCCTGCTCTTCATAGATCTTTTCATTAACGATTTTTTTTACTCAAAAAAATATTGTGTTTAATGCCCTTCTCTGTACAAAAAAATAATGTAGGCTACTAAAAAAATCATTTTCCAGTGTCATCCCTATGCACACGTACAGTTATAGCAGCCATTGTACTATCAAAAACTATACATATATCTTCAACATATTTTGGGAGAACTTGTGATATGATAAAAATGCTATTTTTAAATTTTAAAAATAGCACTAAGTAAAAGAGAACTCAAACTGGGAAGACAGACTTATCTCTTCTTGGAAAAAGTGGCAGTATTGTAGGTATTTTAGAGAATAATTTACATGTCCAAATCCAATAAGGAAATCTTTTCTATTAGAACAGTAGCAAGATAGTGAAATCAAATGTGTATGGCTGCACATCACTGAACAATAGGTCTGTGGTCTGTGTGCACCCACAGACTGAGCCGTCCTTGGGCTACAGCTGTGGTAAGGTGGGGGAGTACCATTCCTCTTATCAGTCTGGGGCAAGCTCTGACCCCTCTCATTGCTCCATTTCTGCTCTAAAGCAGAGAAGTGGTCATATGTCAGGGGTCTCGTGTAGGACAAAATAAAAACCTAAACGTATTTAGCAGGGAAAAGCCTGTCAATTGTTCATAGGAAAACTGTATCTCATTAATAAAGGCACATTTTATTTGTTCCAGGGCATAAAAGATTTTGCATTTTTTTTCCCCAAACTCTGGTGACTCCTGAGATAGTCTGCTTTCTAGAGAGAAGGATGATAGTCGTGCGTGTCTAATGCTGGTGTCTCATGGTCCCTAGGCTGGTTTCCAGACATGGTCAGCCCTGCTTCTCCTGGGCCCTACCTCTAAGTGAGTCCTTGTACCAGGATGCAGGTGGCCAATGACTGAGACATGTGTCCCAGAGAAGGACACTTTTCAAAGAAGCACATGATTCAGATGGGAAGGTGGGATTTCCTCGTGGTGCCCTTTGTTAATTATCTGGTTCTGACTGAAGACACAAGTTTAAGAAATAAATTTAAAGTTACCTCAACATGACCTACAGCAGCCAGCAATCAATGATGAGATAGGAAGTTTTACAGAGAAATTCTCTTATTTTTCACTTTTAATTATCTGTCCCTCTTTTTTGCTCTGGTAACTAATGGTCATAGAAGTGTTTTCTGCTCTTGTCCATGGATAAATTGGCACTGTCAGCAAAACTGTGAATATTTTGAAATTTTTAAGGAGAAAATATGCATTGAATTTTTGACATATTTTGGTATGAGGACTGCTTCACCACCGACTTTCATCACTTTGCTATTCATCATGACAGGCATTCTGAGACAAGCACGTGACTGGAGCCTACCAGTGAAGAGGCTGCTCTTCAGACCTTCCCACTGTGGGGACTTCCTTCACTGCATGAGAAAATGCAGCGTTTCAATGGGGGCTGGCAGGTGGACCAGTCACCAGTAGAGTAGGGTTACCCATCCAGCTTTGGTGAAATCTATGCAGTGTTCTCTCTACGAAAGAAGCCCAGAGAATAGGAGGGAGAGAAAATGGGAATGAATGATTAAATGAACTTCAGGAGCATTTTCATCTGGGAGACAAGTGTGAAAGGGGGAATAATAAATGACTCCCTGCCTTTCTGGAAAATGATTCAGACCCATTGTCTATCCTGGAAGCCATCTGATAGCTCATGGAGTCTACCAATGGGCATAGAAACACTTGCATAAAAGAAAAGGGGTCACCTAAGTAGAGAGCGGAGGCTTAGCCAAAACAAACCAAGATGCTTCATTTCACCGGGGTTTGATTAATGGCATATTAGACACCTGACACCCTCGAGACAAGAGCGAACTAGCCTTCAGCAAACGCACTGTGGCTCACACTTCACACATCACGATGTGAGGTAATGAGATTCTCAAAAAGTCCTACATTTAGAAGCAACCCCTTAACTCAAGCACACAATTCCCAGCTCCCGCCAGTAGCTGGCACATTTCCACTGATGAAGTTGGAAAGGAAGCTCTGTCCTTTTTTGGGGGGGTGGGCAGGGTGCTGCTTGTTCCTGATCACTGATAGCAAGAGCTAACAGCTGGCATGAGAATAAAGGCAAATATGTGTGTGTTGGCACCAGACAATGTATCATGCGACAAGATGATTCTCTCAGAGTCTAAATATCAGAATTTACAGCTTAAAAATAGTATTTCTCACGGACAACTTCACAACTGCACACTTGTTTGTTGCTGTTGTATGATGCAGAATTTTTTAAAAAATGCTCCCCCAGCCCCTCCGCTGAAAGAATTAGTGTGAATTTGTGACCAATGTGAATCATAATTGATCAATCTTGAGCATTGTAAATTTTCGGTAAGGATTTTGCAGCCATCAGGGGCCATTTTTAGCAGAGGAGCTAGAGCTGGGTAAACCTACATCTCCACCTAGTGGCGTGAGGAAACATTTTTTGCTTTCTCCTTGGAGGAGAAAGATTTAGTCATCCCTGGCAGCCTGTTTGAAAGCCCTTCGTCGCTGTGCCACTGAAGCACAATATTTAAAGATAACATTTTAATCCTAGAATATTGTTCCTTCCTTCCCATCCCCTCAGATTTATCTTTCCCTCAACCCTAAAAGCTGACATTATTAGACTTCAAAAGAGCAGAACAACATTCCTTCCACTCTCTTGTCTTGCACTGTGCTCAAAAGCTTGACCAGGCACCCTTCTGGGTGGCACCAGGGCGCCCTCGAGGCCCGACACCTGCCCTGCATCTCTGTCTCACCAGCTCACTGCTCCACACAAGGTTTCTTCATAGAAACGAAGTTTTTAGGAGATGCCCCAGGGTCTGCTCCAACCTGCAGGACGCTGACCCAGGACGCACGCTTCCTTAGCAGGGACTGAGGGGTCGCCGCTCTTGTCCCTGTCCCACATCATCCCAGCACAGAAGCGAAGAGACCGAAATTCATTCCTACACGGGATGACGGTACCAGACCCACCAGCACCTGCAGCCTGGGCTCAGAAGAAAGAGCTGAACTGTGCTAGTATATCTCAGGTTTCTATGATTTAAATAATCAATAAAAAATTAAGACTTTTGCTTTTTTATACCAAAAGGACATTTGCACTCAGTCACCATTAAAGAGAAATGGTTTGTTTTCCCTATAATTTGATTTGCAAGATTAGGTACTCCCCCCACCCCCACCCTGGCATTACTTCAGTTGATTACAGAGATTCCCCTGTAGAAGCTCTGTCCCACTGCCACACTTCCTCGGTACTGCCTACACTGCAGTGGATTTAAGAGCAAGAGCTTTTCTCCTGGAATATGCCTAGAAAAAATTAGAGCTAACTAAGAGAGTCTCTGCTTGCTAATCCCTGTAATTAACCACTACTTGTGGGAGGGCGTATTACCCTGATTGAAGCTGGTGTCACTGTATTGGACCCAAAAATGTTTAATAAGCCTACCCTGCACCGTTGAAGTTTTAGTACCTATTAATTAACACCCATTAACTTATAAAGGAGACAAAAAGAAATAAATGTATTAATTGTCAGTTTGCCTCTATCTAACCTATCTTTTCCTTAAACCTGGATTCTGGCGTGGGGTTCCCTAGACTGCAGGGAAGCCCAAAATGTAAAGGTACATGAGAGGTGACTGGAGAAGGGGCTTCTGGGGGCATTTTTAACATACAGCAAGAGGGACAAAATTTACCAGGTCAGATGTTTAACCCCTGACATCATTTTGTGTGCCACTGGGCCCATCGCACAGCGTCCTTTTCTTTAGAGTTTTAAGGGTGCTTTAAAAATGGAGCTGACTATGGGGAGGATGGATGTCACTTGGCCAGACAACACTGAAATCAGCATGATGCCCTTGGAACCAAAAAGAACCTTTCACCAGGTCTGTTGTGAGGGAAGGGAATAGTCAACACAAGGAGCTTTTCCAGACTTCAACACAAGAGAGAAGCAGCAAGAACCAGAAGAATACCAACTAAGATGCTGCCAACTTCCACCAGGGGCCTGGCCCAGGCATGAGAAAGCAAGCAGACTCAGTCCCAGTCACGCAGAGGGAGAGGTGAATGCAAAACCTCTCGGTCCATGCTGTGGCTATGCTGTGGATCTCAGGGGGACCCAATGACAGCACACTGCATTGGGCCTGCACAGAATTCAGGCTCCTCCCACTGGCCTGGCTGTGGCCTGAGTGATATGGAGACACATGTACACACACACACACACATCACACTGAACACACACAACAGTCCTTTCAGTCGCTCAGTCTAACGCTGCCTATATCAACCCCATGGTGAAACCTGTACTTTATAATTCTTAAGTACTAAAGGGAGACTCTGGAGGCCATTGTTCCCGCAATGAAGTCCTTCTGGGACTACCGGCTGCCCTGGACCCTCAAGGTGCTGCTGCTGAGCCTAGCCCACACACCCTCAGGACACCCACTCCTGACCATGTGGCCACCTTAGGGGCTGCACCCCTGCAGAGAATACCTGGATGCTGGGTCCCCCACACACAGTGACTGCAGGTAAGGAGCCGAGGGCCTTCCATCCTCAGCCTTGCGCCAGGAAGTAGGCAGCCTCTGATGGGGCCTGGGCTTCCTGTCCTCCCTAGAACCTCCCCTTCGTGTTTTAGGGAACATCCCACTGGGGTTTCCCCCACCCCGGGGACACTCCTGATCGTCAGGAATCTCCCTTTAAAAAGGATCAGGTTCAGCAAATTAAAATGTTCCTTCTCCCACTGGACATCAAGCCCGAGGGTCGTGGTCTGCACAACCAAGGAAAGACTCCAGGAAGGCACGAAGATCTGCTCCAGGACAACTGGTCTGGGTTCAAGTTTCATTCCTCATGCCTTCTGTGCAGCTGGCCATGGCTGCCTGCCCTGAAACACTGCGGGTCTTGCAAAGGATCTCTGTTTCCCCTGGTAATAGTTACGGCAGTCCATTCTCAGGCCCTGAAGGCAGAGTGCAGTGAACTCGTCTTCAATGACAATAAGACCCACCTGGCAGGCTGTCTGGCCACATCAGCTGGCACCTGGGCCTCTGCACAGGTGGGTGGGAGTTCTGGCTTTCAGGGCCTCTGGGTCCAGTTGGACACGATCTCAGTTCTAACTCTGGAGGAGCCCACATGGCTTGAGGGACAACCGCATTCCTGATTTGAGACCATTGTTCTTTTGGGGGCCAGCCTCGGTTCCCACCACAGGGTCACTGTTCCTGCTTGGGGAGGTGAGTTTATCTCGTGGTGGTCCACGGGGGTATACCTTTCCTGGTGATTCCAGGTTTGGCACAGGCTAGAGGCTTCACAGGATGACCACAGCAGGATTTGGAGGTGGACACGGTAAAAATCCGCAATTCGATGTTCCTGAAAATCCTGACAATTAGTTTATTTAGTCTGGGATCCTCAGTCTTAAAGCGGGGATGAGATAGACGAGGCCAATTTAGGGCTAACAAGCTGGGTGTTCTAGGTGATTGAGCCTGTGCACGTGCACAGCTGAACAAGGATCTGACCAGAGTGTTAAAGAATAAAGGAGACAAAACATGAAGGCAGCAATGTCAGGCTTTATCCTGCTTAATTACCCACTGGGCACCTATAGGTCCAAATTCCAGATGTCTAGCCATGGTTTCTCTTGTCAGTTGCTTCTAATGTTTGAAGGGCTATTCCCTTCATGTAGAAGTGAATTTACAACTCCAGGGAAGGGAAGTTAAATGGAAACCAAATGAACCCTTTCTGTAACTCGCAGTCGTATTTCAGAAGGAAAATGCAACTCCGCCCAGGCATGCCGCAGGTTCCCAGGACAGCAGGGGACCCAGCGGGCAGCTCCACCGAGACCCAGAGGACCTGTGCGGAGCCGGGCGCGTCTCCATTGCTCAGGCAGGAGAGCAGAGGGCTGCTGATCAGAGGACTTGGAGTGAGAACTGTTTGAAAACCACCCGCTTCACTAAAACTGGGATTTGTTCCTAAAACCCATGTTGATTTGGGGTTGTGGGGGCAGTAGATGCTGCTTCTCTCTAACTTCAAGCGTCTTTCCTTGACAGCACTGGGAAGGACTGAATGTTCCCTCTGCCTCACATGAGGATCCCAGAGCTCAGCAGACGGCACTAGAAGCCTTCACTTCGGCCGCCACTCTCCTCTCTTCACTCCCTGAGGAGCCCTTCAGGCCCCGCGGAACTTAAAGCCATGATCTCTTCAGAATTACTGCAGGGTAGGACAGAGAAAGTCGCGGCAGGTGACCTTCTCTCAGGCAGACCCTGTCAGCAGATACTTGGCTCACTAAGTACCCCCTTTTCTCCAGGCCCCTGCAGAAGTGTGACAGTGTTTTCTCAGAGGAACTGCTGCATTCTGTCAGGAGCTCTCTAGTGATAGTTCTGAAATCCCAGCACTTACATGATGATGGATATTATTAGGCCATGGGAAATACTATCACTCATCCCAAATTGAATAGCAGAGTTTAGAAAGAGCACAGGAAGAAATCTAACATACATCTGTCCATTGAGCTGAAAATGATAGTTTTCTACTTCTAGATGTCCCAGAGAAAAGACCAAATTACTATGTGAGGGATTCACGGTAGTCATGACTTCTCACCCAACCAAACCCTCTAAATGCCCCTGCAAGTGCTATATGGAGTTCAATGTGTTTTACATCCATTTGTTCCAGTCCTAGCCTACATTTTGATGCAGTTTGCCTTGATTTCTCCAAAAGACACTCTAACAGATGACTTAGGGCAAACAAACTCAGTACTGCACTATATATTGGATCAGCAGTTCCTACTGACAATGAGATCCAAATATTAGTGGCTCTCACAAAGTCTTGAAGTGTGTCCCTTCCTTGTGACCCTCTGTGTGTGTGTGTGTGTGTGTGTGTGTCCATGCTGAGCATTTAAAAACTCTTTCTGCCAGGCATGGTGGCTCATGCCTGTAATCCCAGCACCCAGGAGGCAGAGGCAGGAGGATTGCTATAAGTTCAAGGTCAGTCAAGGCTACATTGTGAATTCAGGATCAGCCTGAATTACAAAGCAAGACCTGTGTCAAAAAAAAAAAAACCAATAACAACAGAAAACTTCCTTTGTTGGTTTTCTTAGAATTGAGCAGGATAATTTGAAGAGAGATTAGAAGGAATAAATTTTAAAATCCAAGTACTACTCCATCACTGCTTACATAGAACCATTTCAACAAGTCTAAAATTATTTGAATCAGTAGTGGTTGATTTAGTTAGTCTGATTGCTGCTAATAATGTAAGTAAGGCTCATGAGGAAGCCTTGTTACAATAACTCAAGAATATTATGACTTAAGGAATTCTTACAAATATGAGCAAGGAAGAATATATCATAGTTCCCATAGTTGCTCATGGGAACAATATGTCCCAGAATGCACCAGCCCACCTTGGAATTAGCTCAAGCAGGGTTCACATAGACATCTTTATTCCAGCCCTTCCCTAAGTTGGCAATCACAATGAAATCTCCATGCTTTTAAAGTTGTCTTTCTTCTTATTTTCTGCTCATTTCCCCATTATTCCTGATGTCCACTTGTCCCCCATATATACATGTCTCATTGGAGAGAAGAGCTGGGCCACAGCACCTGCTGCACTTCACCAGCTCCTTCATTCTGCAGTTCTTTTCCCCTGAAGTGTCCGCTGAAGCCGGGTGAGCTGCTAGATCCTCTACACATCCTCTCTGCCCCTCCCCCATCAGGGCGGTCAGCAACGGGAAGACGGCATCAAAGGTGCACAAGGCCCCTGGTGTGAAGGCCACCACGGCACTCAGCTCCTTCTCCTCTTCCTTGTCTTCAAAGCAAATGGGAAGATGAGAGCTCAAGCCTCTGGAGTTGGCCCCCCACCCCAGCCAAGAAGACAGCCTGGAGTGAGACGTGGTGGACTTGTTTGTTATAGCAGCAACTCTGGGAACTAAACGTGATGATCATGAGTTCGAGGCCAGCCTGGGTAACCTAGTGGCTTAGCAAGAACTTGTCTCAAAATAAAAAAATTCAAAATTCAAAATTCAAAATTCAAAAATGTTGTGGGTGTAGTTAAGTGCAAAGACCCTGGGTTCAACTTCCTGTACAGTAGAAAGAAAAAAAAAAGATAAAGATAAAACAAATGAGAACCCACCACCACCACCAAATCAAGCAGCAGCTATCACCTGTCGGGGAGGACTTGTGCCCCTTGTTTCCTGTGTACTGCTAGGCTTCCTCCTCTTCTCCCTCCGCTTCTCCTGCCCCACCTCCCCCTCTCTGATCCTGTCATTTCTTCAGCTTTTTACTTCCCTCTTCGATCTCAACTCCTGATTCAGTTTAAGTGGCTCACAGAGCATCGCTGTCCAGGGAAAGCAGCGGGGATGCAGGGAGTGACTGAACCCCTGCCTGCCGTCTCCTCTGTCTCTGCCTCCCGGTAGGAGCAAAGCCGTGAACCTGAAGGAGATGCACCCACAGCACTGCCTGAACAGAAGCACTCACTGTAGCGCCATATTTCCTGGTATTAAACTTGCACCTTCCACTTACCTGCTGCCAGTATTTCCTGGTGTTAAACTTGCACCCTCCACTTACCCCGCTGCCAGGCGCTGCTGTAGGTACAGGGAGTGCCAGCATGTAGGATGGCAAAGACCCGAGCTCAGGCTCCACACCTCGGGGCTCCATCCTGACACCACACATCAGCATCACCCCAAGACGAGGAAAGGGAGAATCAGGGAAACAAGGCCCCGTACCAGCTCACCCAGGGAGCCAAAGGCAGAGGGCAATCAGACTCGGGCCTATTTACCCCAAGACGCACACATCTGGAGAAGGTGAAGTTCGTATCTCAGAGCCGCAGCTTCCTCTGTTCTGCTACAAGAGGAAGGCTTGGACTTCACGTCACTAGCCTGAAAAAGGCCCAGATTCCCCAACTCAAAGTGCAGTTTCTCTCAAGTGCATATTGCTTTTGCGATGTCAAATCAAAAAGTCGCATATGTCAACACACTAGGCGTCTCGGGGCTCTATGGGTAGATCTTCTGTCCTACCCCTTCCAGCGGTCCATAAGTCACCCGTCAAACTGACTTCCACTTGGTGGAGCAACCCGTTTGCTCCTGTTGACAGGCTCCAAGCAGAAAAGCCAAGGGACACGTGGACTCTTGGGTCGCCTTGGTGTCCGTGTCACCCAGCCGAGAACCCCTGCCCGGGCCGGCTGGCTTCCCCACCTCGCCGGTCAGCCGACCTCTTCTATCGTCTGCTCCCCAGGGCTCCTCCTCAGACGACGCTCCTCGGCCTCCTTCATTATGGCTGGAAACATGACTGGGAGCCGTGCCGCATGTCAAGACTGCGACTCATTAGCACGGGAGGTTGTGGAAACTTGTCCTCACCTCTCATCAGCGACTGGAATGTGGATCCTCTTGCTATTTAGTTTTCCACAGTCCTCATGAAACGAGATGCAATGCTTGTTTCTAAGGCTTTCCCAAGCAACTGTCTTCTAATGGGAAAACTTTCACAAAAAAAAAAAAAAAATATGTATTGCATGCCAAACAGCTAACCTCACGCTCATAAATATTTATGTTTTAGACCGAGTTGAAACATCATTTGTAAGATGGATGCGCTTCTTTGGAGCCCCAACAAGGAAATGCCTGGAGATTTGAACTCGTTTTTACAGCTAATAGGCACAAAGCCCCTTGTCGTGTGCTGGGGGGCCGTGAGGAGGGACAAGGCCCCTCACAGAGTGCTCCAGGGAGAGGTCATCTCACAAGAAGTGCAATACCATCCTCCTTCCTGAAGCAGAGCATGGGAGCGCCATGCTGGGGACGTGCGAGCCTCTCGCTGAGTTTCCAAGGGCTCCGTGCCAAGCTCAGTCTCCCCACGTGGTCCTCCCGGGGTCGCCCCTGCGGTGGGTCCCCTCAGAGATGCAGATTTGCGGTTCTACAGAGACCCACTGAGGCAGGAACGGAGCGATGAGGGCCGGCGTCTGCGTCAACCACCCTCCACAAGGCGATCCTGAGGCCCCAGAGTGCGGAGAAACATGGCGCCTCACGGATCAGGGACTAGAGATAACTGAGTCTGCCTCCACCCAAGTAGGACTCGGGCCTGTGGTGAATGGCTTCGCCTTTAGCTACGTTTTCTTCCTCATGGAAAGGAAATGAGAAGATTCTTTTTTTTTTTTTTTTTTTTTTTTTTTTTTTTTTTCCAGAGGGTTGCTATGAGAATCCATGGAGAAAGTCTGTACAGTTTGTTAGAATTCCTGGCACAAAATAAGCATATAATACAATACAAGTTCTTTTATTATTTTAACTAAATTAATACAGTTTAATCTAGACATAAATAGACTGCATATACAAGGGAAGAAAGAGAGTTACATTTTTAAGCAATTCGTGAAAGTCAAAGCAACCTCTACTGAACTCAGATGATTAAAAGTAACTGCATGTGGAGATCAATTTTTCCTTTCCTATCAAAAAGAGATCACACTTCTGGGCCGGAGGGTTAGCTCAGTGGTTCCGGCGCCTGCCTCGCAAGCGTAAGGACCTGAGTTCGATCCCCGGTTACCACATATAATGCTGGGCATGGTGGCTCACGCCTGTAATCCCAGCATTCGGGAGGCAGAGACGGGAGGATTGCTGAGTTCGCGGCGGCTTGCCTGGGCACCATAGTGAGCTCAGGACCAGCCTGAACTACAAAGCAAGACCCTGTCTCCAAAAAGAAAAAAAAAAAGAGATCACACTTCTGGCACACACAATGGTCGGGGCCCCTGAGGGTTTCGGTGGGTCCTATAGGCCCTCCTTCGGCTCGACGCTGAGGAGTGGCCTCCTCTGAGCAGGTAGCCACCAGTTTCACCAGCTGCCACCTCCATCCCCTGCCCTTGCCCCAAGGAAGCCCCTCGTCTCTCACTTCCTGCTCCAGGACTTGCCCACCCACAGCAGCCAAGGTCTGGGGAGCTGCTCGGGGTTCCTGTGGGACACCTGCAACTGCAGAAGACTCCATGACAGGAATCTGCCACAAACTCACGGAAGACAGGAGCCTGTTCTCATCTGCCACACAGAGGGCTCTAATTTGTCAAAGACCTGCATAGACCAGACTCAAGCTCCTGAAACACCCTTGTATTTTCCTGTAGGCCTGTCCTACTTGTCCTCTCTTCTTGTTCCCAAGACTCACTTCTAAAATAAGCCATTGCCACCCAACACTCCCCCTCTGTTTGAAGACCCAAAGCAACTGTAGTGAGCCGAAGGAACAGGGACCTAGAGGTTGATTTCCCTTCTCCGATGCCAAGTATAGAATCCGGGCCCTCCCCTCAGAGTCCCATCTACTCTTTATTGTGAGGATGGCTCACTGAGTCTCAGTTGCTCAGGCTGGACCTCAACTGGCCACCTGTCCTCCTGCCTTACCCTTCCAGACTACTGGGATCATAGGCCTGGGTCGCCACACCCATGTGAGGTTAAATTGTTTTAAAACTTACTTGAGCCAGGGATTTAGCTCAGTGGTTCTGACACCTGCCTCGCATGTGCAAGGAAACTCCCAAGTTTGATCCCCAGTACCAAAAATGAAAGTAAATAAAGATTGCTCATCAGTTTGAGATACAGAAAAATGATTGTGAAACTGAGATTCACATACAGGCTTCAAAGGGTTCTGTAAAGCCATTGATATTGTATCCAAATTCTGTGAATGTATCTTTGGACCTATGATTAAATAAAATTGAACTTGTCCTGTGTGGCTCACAGGATAAACACACTCTAGCAAGTGTGGCTGAGCTTTTAAATTCTTTAGGCATATTCAAATTTCAGACCTTATAGGTTACTTGAGGTGAATCAACCATGATGAGCTAACTCTCACTTTCACCAAGAGGATTTGACCCACTAGGTCCTGACAGGTCCGTCCAAGCCCCTATGTGGCCAGTTTGTTTGTTTTTGCAGTACTGGGGATTGAACTCAGGGCCTTGTGTTTCCAAGGTAGGCATGGTACCACTTAAGCTAAATCCCCAGCCCTCTATGTGATCGTTTCACCTGAGCTCCTAGTTTGTCCACTGGCCCTTCTGCCATCTTACTGGTTCTGTATTAGTTTGCTCTTGCTGCTATAACAAGTTGCCATAGGCACTGAGCCTTAAAACCACACGTAACCCTTATCTTACACTTGCAGGGGACACAAGGATGAAGCGGGCCTTCCCGGCCTAAAACAGGTCAGCAGGCTGTGCTTCTCTGGAGGAAATCAGGGAGAATTGTGTCCCTTATCTTTTCCACCTCAGTAGGGAGGACACTTGCATCCCCGGGATTCCAGCATCACTCTGAGCTTGTTTCTGCGGCTTGTTCTTAGTCTCCTACCTCTTTCTCACTCAGACCCATGTGATTCCTGGACTCTCTTAAGCATCCCAGACTAACCTCCTCTCAAGGTCCCACCATCATCATACCTGCACAGTCCCCTGTCTTGTGTGACTGAACCTGAGGGCCTCTTGGGTGAGGATGTGGATGTCACGTGGGCATCCTCTAGCTACTGCCCAGCTGGTTGCCTGAGTGTCCTGGAGCGTGCCAGGTGAAGACGCTCTGTGACCAGCTTTGGATATTCACCAGCCTGCATCACTATGCAGTGTTCAGTCCCTGTGACCTCCTTGGGGAACCCCCACACCACACCCCCTGATCTAATACCTCCAACCTTGGATGTGCCCTTCAACCTTTGTTTCCTTTCAAGGTTCTTGATTGATTAGGTAATTATATGCTGCAAATTTATATTAGCTATTTTGTTTTATAGAATTAGGGATTGAACTAATGCCTTTTTTGGTTCACTGTTGTCCATGCTGAGGGGAAACTTGTGACCCCCCTACCTCAGCCTCCCAGGATGCTAGCATTACAAGCTTGTGCTGCTATACTGGTTCAAATATGTCAGTTTTGGAGAAGCCTGTGATTCTCTAGAAAGTAGCAGAGAAAAAGAAAGAAACAAGTTAATATGGCAAAGGAAAGAAAAAGGTTCTAGTGGTGGCCTGTAGGCAGATACTCACTGACACTGGGACAGGTAGGAAAAGTTTTGTGGAGTTTGTCTTGAAGGATTTCCCCTTGACGAGAGTGAGTAAAGATGTGGGAGATGAAAAGTCTCGAGTCTCCATGCCAGCAATGACATCAGCAGGCATTGCAGTGTGGGTGCTGAGTGTCCCCTGTGTGTGTCACACACTTGACCCCCGTGGTGGTGTTTTGGGGAAGTAGTGGACCCTTTAAGAGGTGGGGCCTAGGGAGAGGTCTTTAGGTCACTGGGAATATGCTCCAGAAGCAGACAGTGGAACTCCGACCAGCCACTCCTCCCTGTCTCTCTCTTTTGCTTTCTGACCATGAAGTGAACACTTTACTATACCCTGCCCCCTGTCACTGCCATCTAAAACACACCTACCACAAGAAATGTAAAAGCCACACACCCACCCAGTCATGGGCTGTAACATCTAAGACTGGAAACCAGAACAGACCTGTTTCACTCTATAAGTTAAAGTATGTTGTTACAGTATTGCTAAGTAAAGTAATACCAGGAATGATCCTGTACTGCCTTTGTCTCCTCCTCCCAGGACCCCTGGATCTTTCTACAGACCTGGCAACAGAAGAAAGAGTTCCCTCCCCTGTATTTCCCCCAACAACATTTCTTTTCAGTACACCCTAGAGCATCAGCTAGCTCCACAAGGCTGTACATACACAGACAGACACCAATTTATATCAAAGGCATGGCAGGGATGGAGACCTCTGGAAGGAGTCCTATATGTGTGACAGTTCACAGGAGCCAAGGAGTCTTCTGGAGTCTGAGGTCTAACCCATACCCAGCCCCTATTGACCCACTATACCCTGTGGTCAGTGGCTTCAGTTTTGCAAGCATGGACCTCTGTCACTGGGTCCCTGATTATCATGCTACCTAGAGAGAGAGACAGAGACACTGCGGCAAACAAGTGAAAATGCCTACATGTTATGATTTAGATCTAAAATGTCTCTGAAAAGTCTCAGTTCAGACTTCCAGAAAGTGACTGGATGATAAGGTGACGTCAGCAGGTGTAGGAGGTTGGAGGGGTGAAGGTGACACCCCAAGGAGCCCTGTGCGGAAAGGACTGGGCTCAGAGGTGGCAATCGCAGTGTGGCTCCACTTGTCCTTATGACCAATATTACTTTAGAAAACCTGGCTTTTCTGAGTATTCTTTTCATGAGAGAACTGTTGTTCCTGCTCAATAAATTATGTCTGAAAACTTTTAAATTATAGGGTACTGTATTCATCTGAAACTTGCATTTTGCATACTGTACTGTTTATGCTTTGAATTTTTTTTTTCAGAAGAGACTTTCGATGAGAGGAAGACATTTTGAGCTGGATGCAAGTGGTGGGAACCAAGTCCAGGCGCAGCTCCCCAGGGAGCCTGTCCGCAGCCATGAGATGCTTGGCTGGGCTTCAGGGGAAACATCACACCAGAAAGTGGGGTGAGTCAGTATGGACGAGGACTATCAATACTGTTGATATGTGAGTCTCATCTCTTCCCCTTTTATGGTGTTGCCTGAAGGGAGTAAACGATGATCCCTTCTATTTAAAATCCTGAGAAATGTATGAGATTACTGTGTTCATAAAATTTTAATGAAGATGCAGTGAAATGAGGGTTCCAAGCAAGTCACACTCATCTACCATCAGTGTGGCCTTCACAAACCGTGGAGAGAAAACTGTCATGGAAGGTCGGGTCAGGTGAGCAACCATCCCAGAGAGCCCCTTCATTTGTCCCAGAGCCTGAGGGTACCTCTCCATCCCAGCGACCCTTCTGGAGATGAGGCTGCTTCCCATGTTCCCTTCACTCTTCTAGACAGCATCAGATGTCTAGAAGCAGAACTAAAACGCATGTTCCCAGCACAATAAACAGGCTGTCCTGTGTGTGTCCATCATTAAACTGGCCTTTCCATCCTTGTGCAGAGCGCTGAGTGGTATGTTTTGTTCAGTGAAGGGACTGGTGGCCTTCACCTCCACTGCACTATCACTAGACAGGAGCAGTCATGGGTACCCCTTTGGAACCTATACCAAATGATTTTTCAGACAATGTAGCTCATTTTAAAACTAGTAAACATCTACCCAAATAAGTAATCATGATTCCCAAGGTTTCCGTGTGGCTTCATGTGACATTGTCTCCATATGACATCCAGACATCTTCACCAGAGGAACACGGAAGGCAGCAGTGGGTGTCCACAGTGCCTTCTTGTCCTTGCCTAGAGGGCCCCAGCTCAGGTGCGCCTCCCAGTGGCCACACCCTGCAACAGGCCAGCAAGAACAAGAACGCCCCTAGAGCCATCAAGGAATCAGTGTGCGCAAAGACGCACACCGGGTAATGAACAGCAGTCACACAGGATGTCGTCAGAGCAGCACAGCAGTATGGTCATTGTACCCAAGACACTCTGTGCATCAGAATGATTTAAAGGAGGCTTGAGAGCGGAGGTGTGCAGGATTGCTACGAGTAATGGGAGGCTGCTGTGGGGCTCTGGGCAGAGAAGAAATATGCAGAAACCGGGATGAAACCCTGTCCCGTCCACAGTCTTGATTCGTTTTTGCTTCTCCGTCATCCACATTTCATAATCAGAGGAAGGTCACTTGTCCCAGTAAATGCATTTCTTCTAAATGAGTGGGGAGGTGGAATGTGACCTGAGTCTCTCGAGTAATGGGCTTGGACAAACCCAGGGTGTATTGTAGCTCTGCTGGGAGCCCTTGGGCAAGTAAGTTTGCAAACTGTAGCATGCCAGTTTTGAAAACGAGTATTGCAGCCCCATAAACCCTTGGAACCAGATGTATTTTGGAATTCAGAATAATTCAGAATTTGCACGGGTAATATGATATGTACTCTACATATTGCATACCTCCCTGACGAGGTCTAGGGTAATAAAACACAGACATAATTCTGTGGCACAATATTAAAAGCGAACAGAGTAAAGAAAGACTATGTATCCGTGGGTCTGCTCGGAGCAGGCTTGGCTGCCAAATGAATTTGTGTACAATTTCCTTGGGCTGAAGACTCATTTATCTTTCCAGGGGGCGGCAGAGGCTGAGGACCCCAGTGGAGGGGAGGACTCAAGACACGGGGCTGGCCCTCGCTGCACATTCACAGCTCAGGACTCCTCCATTCTATCCATGTACCTGTCTTCTGTAGCCCAAGGTACATGCTTTTTCACGGAGGAAAGTAACTGCTCAACTGACCGATCCACAATACCTGCTCAACTCACTAGTCCTCTGGGAGTCACCACTCCGAGAAGCTGTCTTTCCGTCTCCTCTCTCCACAGCAGTGCCCTGCGATGGCCTTGAAAGATAAGTCAGACGCTACGCTCTCCAAAGGAGTCTTCAGATAGGTTGTTATTCCCAAGCCCTGAACAATGTCTGCACGCCCAGAGCCCTCTCTGGCAACCTCTGCCCCACAGTCCCTTCCTCCCCACTCTAGAACCCTCCTCCTGCCTCACCCGCTGTTCCCTCAGCCCCAGATGCTCTTCCTCCCCTTCCAGCACCCTGCTCTACCCATTTCTTGGCAGCTTCATACTGGCAGAGGGATGCTAAGCCACTGCCAGCCCGACTCTGCCCAGGGCTGTGACTTGCAGGCACCTGGCATGGCAGGTGGAAGGCCCAGGAGCCCAGCTGCTCACCTGAGGGCCTCAGGGCCCATGCTATTGCCAGGTGCACACTACAATCGAGCCTCCTATGTGTAATTAACCGAAGCCATAGCAAGTATGTACAGCATGTATACCAGCCAAGCAAAAGGCTGGGTACCTACTTCTCAAGTGTCTTTTAAATTGCTTTGAGTCTAACCTCCCCCATGCTGGGGAAGTATTATTGTCACTCTTTGTGGATGAAATAGCCAAGTCTGAGAAAGTCCAGCCGTGTGGCGTTCATGAAGCAAGTGCCCCGTGAGATCAGGGTGGGCCACCACCCTTTTGTGTCTCGGCCATGACTCTTCTGTTCACCAGCATGTCTAGGGTTTGACGACGCAGGAATGAGGACATCAGGAAAGACACCAGGCCGCAGCAACCCAGGGCAGATGGAGGTGACACATGGGTGAAGGCACAGGATGTCATATCTAGGCAGCAGAGGCTGAAAGAAGACATTCCGGTGAGGCCTGGTTGTATGGCCTGCTCTCCGGAGCAGCACGGTGGCTGCCATACAGGCCCCGGATGTACACGAGGGCCTCATGCTGTGCCCGAGACCGAGCTAGGGTTCCCTCAGAAGCACCTGCCTCTCACCCCAAAATGCTCTCTCTCTCCATACACGTCTGGAAACGCCACTGTGATAAGGGTGGGTGGAGCTTCTGTTCTTCGGCAACCCCGAAGCAAATCTGCAACCTTTACCGGTAGAGAGACGCCTCTTCTGGAGGAGGTATCTTCCGTCAGCAGATGAACATCGCAGCCTTAGTGTGGCAGCCGCTGCTGACACCGGAGACATGGGGATAGTTACCGATCTCTGTTTTGACACTTGACATGCTGTACCTCTTCCAATAATGGTAGAAACAAAAGTTAGAAATATGTGTATTAGACCTATACATTTCCAAAAAGGTGTCAGGAAACTGTCTTAAAATAATTTAGTTTCATTGTCAAGCTCCTGCAAACAAGTAGTGTCTTACAGGATAAAGAGAGCCAGGGAGGCCTGGCTACCCCTGCTGCACCCACCAGATCCCCAGGCGCATCCTACAGGAGAGCTATTTGGGGAACAAGTGGACACAGAGTTAGTGCATGAGGACACACTTCAGATCGGCTGCATCCGTGAGGGTGACCGTTTGTGGAGTGAATACAAAAGGGATGGAGGATGGAGAAACATTCCCTGAAGACATGCTGCAGGCAGTGGGCCATTGTTATCTGTCGCTAGCGATCACCACAGGCTGGACGAAGAAAGCAGATTAACCCTGAAGCAGAGCCCTGAGATGTTGAAGAGTTAGAAGGCTGGATCTGACGTAAGTACCAGTATTCTGGAAAGAAATCTTTTTTTTTTTTAAGTTATAATGGAGTCAAGGCCACAGACTTCACTCTGGAGCATTTTGTGGTTTGGTTCTGCTCCCAAGATCGCCAGTTTCCTCTGGTGTCACAGCTGTGGAGCTCCTGTGTGACGGAAGAGAGCAGCAGGGCTAGAGTCAGAGCCAGACCTCACCTAACGGGCAGGCGATATCTACAGTGAAAGCACTGTTCCTTCACAGAAGTCCTCATCTTTCACATAGTAGGCAATTGAGAAGACTCCCAAATAAATTTTAAGGATTGTATGAACTCTGAGTCCATGCCAAGATGCTACATACTGACTTAGAGTGACCGGAAAGGTCGACTGACCATGACCTTTCCCATCAGTCCCTCCTGCACCCCTGTCCCAGTTGATCCGTCCAGAGGTGAAGGGTTTTATGAGGCTGGGCTAAGGAGAGGCTTGCCTGAATCTATGGCCGGGAACGAGGGGCATCCGTGAAGTCTCTCCCTCTGGGTCCACACTAATAAAATGCAAACCCCAGGCGCTGCAGCAGCCAGGGTCTGGCCAGGCAGTGGGTTCTGCAGCGGGCTGCTGGGCAGAGGAGCAGCTGCATTGAGGGCCTGTCGCTTGCAGCCACAGGGAGACGCCTGGCAAAGTGCATTCCCTGGGGACTCGTTTGTAGTTGCAGGATGAATGAATTAATAAGGAAGAATGAAATTTTTAGGCCATGAAGGCAGCATATGCTTAAGTAACTTGCTTACTTGATGCCTGTAAAGATCAGCAAATAAAGCTTCCAAGAGATTAAAGCATTTATTTTGAGAAACATCAGGAAATCTTAAGGTTAGAAATGAACGTCAGATGAGAGACAAAATAGTGGTGCACACTCCTTGTTGAAAATTAAATTGGTTAATGCCATAGATAAAGCAAGTGAGCCTTTATTCTGAAGTATCTCCCTTCCCTACCTTCATCATTAACAATTTTTTAAAAAATAAAATATTGATTCCCAGTAAGTCACAGCCAAAGCAGGCATGTAGAAAGATATTAAGTCATACATATTATATTTGTGAAAATAATAATACGGTGTGTCTGATAGCATGTTCCCTAATGCTGCTTAATTTAGAAATAAAATAAGGCCTCTTTAAAGGAGAGGATGAAATGCAATAATTTTGAGTTGTGTATCTGGAATTAAAAGCAAAGCACACAATATGGTGAAGGTTAATTATACCAACATATAGCTTCCAATGAAAGGGGGTATACTTATTAAAGTGAAATACCCAGGGAGATTGCTGTAAAAGATTGTGTATCTGTGTCTTCAGCTGCTGAAATCCATTATACTCTTCAATTATAATAATAACCACAATAATAGTAAGTGGCACTTAAACAGCACCTTTCAAAAGCAGCATGGAAACAGTCCACATTTCCCTGGGCATTCACCGTGAGCACATTGCCCACCACTGCCTCTAGGGAATTCCAGAGAGGACTCAGGCAGAGCAGACAAAGGAGCCTACCTGCCCCCCAGCAGATGGAGAGCCGCCAGAGGGCAGCCTAGCCCTCTGGGCCACACTGACACTCGGCACTTTGGGCTCCAGCTCGCTCCCTGTGTGCTGTGCTGTTGCACACTGGATAATAGCTCAGACCACAGACCCACAGACAGGATGACTGAGCCGCAGGTGTCTGAACACACTTTTAAACTTTGATGCCTCTTCCACAGTCACTTGTAACCAATTCGCATTGACAGTGCTGATGGAGTGAATCCGACCATATAGTGTGGCTGCAGATCACACAGTCCCATCAACAGAAGGGGAAGATCAGCACGAGTATAGTCCAACCTAACAACTAACAGCAGCTATGACCAGAAAGGTTGACCAGAAGCACCAAATGCTTTGACCAGGGAAGACCGATAAAAAGTTCTGACTAGTGCTGGATACAACAAGCAGGCCCTGCACAGTGGGCTCTCTGAATCCATGGGTTTCCTCAGTACTGATTCAGTCGCCTTCAGGTCAAAAACATCCAGCAACAATAAAAGAGACTATACTGACGTGTACAGATTATTTTCTTGACGTTATTTCCTAAACTATAGGACATAACAATGATTGTGTTCCCTCACCTGATAGTATTACATAAAATGCTAGATGGTTTAGAGTACAGAGGAAGTGGTCCATGGGTCAGGTGCAGATATCACACGGGCCGTGGATGTGGACCTAGGTGTTCACAGAGGCTCACAGAACCAGCCCCAGGTGGACAGTGAGAGAAGGGAGTGTCCATGGTGCAGCTCTGCCTTCCATGGCATTCTACACCGAGACTGTTAGCAGTGCAAATGCCACTGGACCTGTAAGAACCACTGAGGGCCACGTAACTCCAGGGTAGGATGCACCTTGCAAGCTAATGTTAGGGCACAAAAGCCTATCTCGAAGTCTGGTTCCTGACTCTGAACGTGTTTCCCTCCAATCTCTTCAGGTACCTGGCTGGAGAAGCCCAGTGACATGAGGCTGCCGGGAGGCAAGGGCAAAAGCCAAGCACAGGAGATTAGGTGAAAGGCTGATTCTTCAGAGCTTCCATGGAGAGGAGTGGCTGCTGTCCTGCGTTTGACAGAGCCTCAAGGCTGAGAAGGGGTGGGGGCTTCCGGGGTCCCCCTCACAGGCAAGAGTATTGTGGGACATGGCTGCTTCCCTTCTCTCTTCTCTTTTATTCTATTTTCTTCCAAATTAAAAATTTTTTAAATTAAAAAAAAAAAACACTTGGCTATCTCACTCTTGTTTACAACTCCTGCCTTCTTGCCTAAAATAACAATATCCAGTGCACAGCACACCTCGGCATCCCCTCACAAACTAGCGGTGGCTCAGCTGTGACCAGAGGTGACAGGACTGGCTGGCAGGCAGAGAACAAGTCCTGGACAGCAACTGAGTCCCTCACACACCCACACCAGGTGGCAGTGCCCACCTGGCTCACAGACAAGCAGGCCGAGGACTTGTTCCTTCCCGGCTCCTCTGGCTCTGACCATCCCGCAACTCTCTCCCAGAGCACCTTCTCCTCCTTCTGCTTCATAGTGTATTGTCTTTGCTAATCCCAAAGATTTAGTGAATGGTCCTTTGTGTGTGTGACACTGTGTATCAGACCTGGGGCTTTCATACTGAGCTACCTCTTTTTATTGATTTTGTCTTAAGACAGGATATCCCTGAATCACTAAGCTACAAAAGCTGGTCTCCAACTCACAATCCTATTGCCTCAGCCTCCTTGAGTTCTGATGCAAATGATCAATTTTCAATAAACATTTGTAAAATTAATTTCTTCTTGGACACATATTTTGTCACTATCTATCCATCCATCTCTATCTCAAATTAAATTCAGTGCATGAAATGGCTTGTAAAAGCACTAAATCCATCTCCAGTTTAGAGAGATAGAAGACCCAGCCCTGGATGTAGAGGTGAGCACGGACAGTGGTGAAGATAATTGGCCAGCTGTTCCTCGTGAGGAGAAATACGATGCCCCACTGAGTTTTTCAAAAGACTAAAAGCAGCTCCATTCTTGGTGGAGTCTGCTAACCTTGTTGCATCCCTCTGGGCTTCCAAACTGCAGGAAATGACCAAGTCCAACAGAAAGGCAGGGCCAGTAGCAGCCTTGTCATGAGCATTTTGGGAGCTTCTGACATTCAGGGAATTTGCTTTGACCTCCGGCTTCCCCTGCCTCAGAAGGAAGGTCCAATCTACCCTCTGTTTGTGTGTGGCAGATGGGGATATGGGAGACCTACTTCCAGGTGACTTGTGTCTATTTCCTGGAAACCGTGTGTTCAGGAGGTAAAGGCTGAGTGGAAGACAGTTGGGAAGATCATAAAGGGGAGGAAAACGGATGCAGGGTTGGAGTAGCAGGACTGGATGTCAGGCTTTATCTTATTCCTCTTTTGCATAATGTTCTTTAGGAAAGGCAATTTGATATTCGATCACAGGAAGGTACTGCGCATTTTCAAAAGAAGAAACAATGTTGGAAACCCCCCAAAAAAAGAATGATCTGGAGACTTATTCTGCTGTAAAGAAGGACGAACACACCATTTTTAGGAAAATGCATGGATTGAAACCACAGTGTTCTGTGAAATAAACCAGACACTCAAGCTTCAATATCACATGGGAAGCCTAAAGTATAAATAATTTCAAAAGCAAAACACAAGACAGATAATAGAAAACAGCAGTGGATCTTTGGCAAATAAAGAGACTGAGAGATGGAGGGGGAGGGGCGACATGTAAAGAATGAAGGTGTGTTAGGTCCCTGTATCAACAACTACCCGCTGTGAACATGATCTTTATGACATACCAACACAGACTCCCAAAAGCAAAAATTAAGAGGAAAGAAATTCTGTTAGGAGAGACAGATCTATTTAACCTGATGGACACAACACACAACCTGTGTGTGAAAATATCACACAGTGGCCCATAATATGTACAATTTTTAGGAGTTTGCATCAGTTTAAGTGTATTCGATTTTAACAAAATGAAGATGGGTCGAGGTTTGGGGGCAGGCACCGGCTCCCCCTGGGCTGTCCCTGGCCAGTCCTAGCTCCAGTGACTGGAGACCTAAACCTGCAGAACTAGAACCCAGAGAGAACAGCCAGCAGCTCTGACAAAGGCCATGAGCCCACGCCCTACTGTTCTGACCTTCCTGACGGCAGGGTGGGGCCTGGTTGGGAGCAGCACTTCCTCACCCGAGAAGCTCTGCAGGCAGTTGAAGGACCCCCAGGGAGTGCCTGGCCCTCAGAGTGGCTGCTCCTTCTGCAGAAAACCAAGGAGTCCAAGAGAGAGCCGCATCTGAGTCCTGCTGTGGGAGCAGCTAGGGAGGAGGAGGCTGGCGAGGGGCTGCAGCTCCCCAGGGCACACGCGACCCAAGCACTCCGGCGGCCTGAGGTGCAGGGACCCTACCCACAGAGGCCCTCTGGCCTTCCCAGAGCCTGCGGCGGGTGCATCTTCCAGGAAGAAAATCATAGCTGTCTTAAGAGACTGAGCTCTGTCCCCATGTGGGCCCTGGACCCAGCTGTGAACCCCGATTCTATTCCAGAGACAAAGGTCCTCATCACTGCTGGCCCCTGGTGCCCCTGCTGTGAAATGGATCAAGTATCCCACGGCCAGCCATTTGAACCAGGGAGGACCAGGAGTGGGGTTTGTAGGGGGCATCTGGGCCCCCACGCACAGTGGGATTTCCTCCTGTCCTGCCCTGGCCAGGTGACAAGAGACTTTGCTCTGGGTCTTTTGGGACAGAGGCTCTTAGAATGCACTGATGTACTCTTGGCTTATGGCATGAAAGAAATAAAATTGAAAACAGCTTTTTGACATAAAAAGAGTCCATTTTCTCTTTGATGGAAAAGGAGGATTCTGGCCTTTGGGCTGTAAGCCAAGACAGGACCCGCCCCACACCCAGGACTCAGGATAGAAGCTAACTCAGAGTTGAGGCTGCCCTCGTGTCAGATGGCTCCACCTCCCGCCATGTTGAAGGATGGTGCTTTGCTGAGGAAATCGCTCTAGTCACTGACCAGGGAGCTGATCTCAGCAGCCCCTGGCAGTGTGGCTTCCTACCTGCTGTCCACTGGTGCCTTTTTCTAAGAAATCACCACTGAGCTTGCACCAGGCAAGTTAAGAGAAAAGAGAAGTCACTTAATCTCGCCTCAGGTTAACTCTCATGCACAGCAAAACACCTGCCAACTTTTCCCAGAGTATGAGATAAATGCTGATTCAAAGTGTATATGATCAAGATGTGTTATTTTATTGAGAAGAAATGCAAGTTATGATCTGAGCAGGTGCACATTGGTCACTGTCCTCACAGAAACCCAGGAAGATCCTCAGTCCTTGGGAAGGTGCTTTCCTGGGCAGCACCAGTCACCAACCTTGGTGCTCTCCCCATGGAAACAGAGGTGACTTGTTGGTTTTCCAAACCTTGGGGTTAAAGGCAATGTAGTTGACAAGCAGCCTTTCTTGTACTTGGGCTTAAAACTCAAAGGCTGGAAGCCTTTATAACGCTTTCTACCCATTAGCTATGCACTTTTTTTTTTTTTTTTTGAGACAAGGTCTCGCTTTGTAGTTCAGGCTGGCCCTCAGCTCACTATGTAGCCCAGGCAAGCCTCAAATTCAGCAATCCTCCTGCCTCTGCCTCCCAAGTGCTGGGATTACAGGCATGAGTCACCACGCCCGGCACTGTGGTATGTGGTATTGATTGCTGGTGGGCATGAGTCACCATGCCCAGCATTGTATGTGTTTACCGGGGATCAAACTCAGGGCTTTGCGCTTGCGATGCAGGCCCTGGAACCACTGAGCTAAATCTCCGGCCCATATGCACTTTTATTTTTTATGTAAGTGCCCACCCTCTGTCCACTCACAAAAAGCACGCTCGCCTTTAATTCTACACTAACCAGAGTAGGCACATGTCTTTTCTCTGCCAGCAAAGCCTGAAGTGAAGTGTTCACCTCTAGTAAACATCAGCCATGGAGACGTGAGAAGGTGCATGGCTTCCAAGAAGCCGGAGATGGCCTTCTGACACGTGTCGCCTGTAGAGTGAACAGAAGGGAAACAGACACGGAGAGTATAAAATGTCACTCCGATTGAGCTAGAAGGACATCGCTGTAACCTGGGCGGGGACGGAAGGTAGGAAGGTTGTGTGGACGTGGGAGAAGGAGACACTGGTGTCTGCGGGGCCACAGCCTGTTACCCCCCTTGCACTCACTGGGCTGTGGCTGCAGCCCTGGGAGGTCCTACCCTGGGGCCGACTGAGTTCCAGGGAAATACTGCTCTCGTGGAAATCCAGCGTGCATCGGTTTGATTTTTCCCTTCCGCTCGCTTCTCTGTAAGACTGGACATGGAACGCGAGATGGGGAGACACGAAAGGCCAGTGAGCAGACGTGACTCACAGCAGGAGTGGGTCCTGACCCTCAGTGGGGCCTCCTCCCAGACCCCATCCCTGCCCCTGGTTGTCCTCCAGATGAAAGGCGCTGGGAAGCTGTGGACATTGTTACTCTCCGGCCGGTGACATCTCTCTCTCTCTCTCCTCTGTTTGAGGTTAAGGGCCTCGAAAGGAAGGCAGCCCAGGCGTCTGCTCTGCAGAGCATGCTGAGCCCATCTGCACTGTGAATATGAACAGGGGACCAAAAGTCCCTGCTCCCCTCTCCTCTCGCCCTCCCTGATCCACATCCTGTTCCATATAGTTTCATCATTACGCGACTTCAGCTACCGAGAGTTTTGTTTATCAGCTTGATGTTGCTGTTGCAGACACAAAACTGGCTACACTGCGAAAGGCCTAAGCCCGGTCTGTCTCTCCTCTTTTCCTCTTTCTCTTGGGAATGTTGAATTTGTGAGCTGTGTTATGACCACAGAGAACTTCAAGTTAACAAAAGTTAAAGAAAATATATGACTAATTCATCACGTGTTCTACTAAGAAGTAAAACCTAGAAATATGGCTCGTGGGTCCCTAGGGCCCCTGTCGCCGGATCTGACTGGGGAATGGTTCCCGCCGTGTCCTCCACTTGACCGCTGCAGACACAATACGAGGTGGCGTGCACTTGGCTGGGTACACTTCTTGGGGAGGAGTCCAATCCTCCGCCCTGTTGTTACATTTGTCCTGTTTGACACTCTAGAGCCCACAGTTGTAAAGTAAAATCGGTTCCTGAGAGTATAGTTGGCTCCTCGACCAGAGCCACTCAGATGCGGTGGGGTTGGGCGGAAACTGCCAGCAAATGCGTCCTGTGAAATGCAGGGCTCTCGGCCCGTGAGACGCGTGGCAAGAGCGGGCACAGCGTGCTGCACTCCCGGGCTGTACAACTGAGAGCAAACTCATGCGTGTTCACCTGGTCTCTTCAGGTAATTGTTTGCAAAAGTCTACTTAATTGGTCATGGTGGGGCATAGCTACGATCCTCGCACTCTCCTGGGAGGCTGAAGCAGGAAAATCACAAGTTTAAGCCCAGCCTGAGCAATTTATCAACTTATGGAGACCCTGTCTCAAAAAAGAAAAAAGAAAAAAAAGAAAGGAACCAACACCATACCTACACATGTGTGCACACACATGCACATACATGCACATGCATACGCATGCACACTCTGCATATGAATCCCTGAACACACATATGCTATGTATTTTGAACCCATAATTTCTTGGATCCTTTGTATATCTTTTAAAATGGTTCTCTGGGGAATAATAGATGCATAATATTTCCCTTAGTTTTCAGCTGTGTGAAAGTTGTGTTTCTTCTGTCTTTATTGTAATTGAATATAGTGGCTATCTCTAAAAAGTGTAATAAACAAGATTTAAAACAAAGACTTAAACCATTTGGTATAATTTCAGCACTCACCAGTACTTGTGTGCTGAATATGTGAAAGTAAGGACTTGCACTTTATAACCAATAATTTGGTAATAATAATTAGCTATTGCCAATGCATTAACTAAGAATCAATTCATAGAATTAAAACAGCCCCTGTTCAATACACTTTATAAATTTTGCCAGAAACAATCACATTTTGTAAGAAGTATTACTGTGGTCAATATTTTAAATCACTAATCTTTACCACATTGTGGTTGATCTATGTTGTACATTTGCAAACTAATTTAAGTGGGAAAATGATGTGACTACTGATATATTTATTTACATAATCAGAAACAAATTTTTAGCATTTCATTAAATTCTTTAAACTATTCAGAATTTTTTGTCCATAATTATATGATGAGAGAGATGTAAATCCTTGTAAATTTAAAGATAAAAAGAAATATGAAAATCTGCAAGATCATTTTAAATTTAATGTAGTTTGAACAGACCTACAGATTTGGTATTAAACTAAGCTTGAAATCCATATCTTCTTGAAGTCAAAGGAGAAGAAATATGTTCATCACTTTAATATTAGCATAATTTATTGCTTTTTTTAAAAAGGCTCATTAGAAATAATTTAGTCTATTCTTAAAATTTCCATATAAGAAACCCAGATTTTCAACATTAGGTCAAAATGCAATGGTTAAAAAAAATCAGATAAACTTTTATTTTTTGAAAATGAAGAGTGTACATTTAATTCCATAAATGAAAAGATTATTGAAGTCCCTAGTAGATGTACAAAACAGGGCTAAAAATACTCACTTCAAGAATGAATCTCCAACACAAATGCAGTGTGTGTTTAGGCACTCTCGCTATAAGGAGTGCTATTTGTAATCCGTTAGCAGACAGAGAGGCAAATACTGCAGGCAGAATTATGTGTCCGTGAATACAGAGTGAGTGTAGGGTGTCAGGCAAAGCCTTCTTTAACAATTTTGTGCGTGTTTCATAATTACAGGGACAAAAATGCACATAAGTTACAATGCTCATTTAAAAGCCCATTCACAAATCATTTGAAAATTTGTAGAATTGATCTTCTTAATTATTCCATTAAGTTGATTCCTAATTGTTATACACTCTGGCCATCAGTCACTGACTCCTAATCTTTGACAACAAATCATTGACTTTTCTGGCATGTTTGTGTAGTGTGTAACATGTGAGGAATGGGCTAAGGCTTGTTAAACTGAACATGAAAGGGATATACTTTGCCCGACTGGGTTGTATCACTTCAGTCTGATGATGTTGAAATACATATTTTCAGTATTGGAGAAGGGTTTTCAAATAGGGCTCTGTGGAATTTCAAAGAACCAAACATGCAGTATACAGATAAGAATGATGTGCGCTGTACAAACTACTGCACTGAGGCCACTTTTACCCTGCGAATCTCAGATTTTATTCACTGAAATTCTGATACTATCAAATCACGATACCAGAGAATTTCTTAACCCTCCTGCTGCCTGGCTGCCATTTGTCTTCCCAGTTGTTTTCTGTTTGCTTCCTTCTCCCTCTGTCCTATTTTCTTTTCACATTCTGACTAATCGCTTCTACTTGAACACTGAAGAGTTTGTGTTCCTGCTGCAGCATTCCTTCAAATTCCACCACTTTCGGTTGCTTCCTGAACTCCATTTTTTGCTGTATCTGATGATTTCAGCTTTTACCACTGTCTTTTTAGATCTCAGCAATCCTGGTCATTACTTTAGAGCTTGGGAATCCCCTGCCACCAGCCAGGGGAGTGGCATCTCCCACTCCTGCTCCCCCAGCCCCTCCACCCTTTCTCCTCTTGTGCAACAGGGTCCCTGTATTCTGGAAGGATCACAGGCTGCGGGTGAAATGTGAAACGCGTGTCACCGACCACATCACTATCCCTGGAACTGAGGATCCTCCCCAGGCCACAGCTGTCCGACACATTGCTGTTTACACAGGTCCTGCTCCCACTATGTATGTAAGCTACATTGTTTTTAAATAACAGCTACCCTCTCTTTTATTATTTTTTAAAATATTTACCTTTTAAATTATGGAAAAATGCAGAAAAACATAAAATTTACCATCTAAGCTTGACAGTTTGCTAGGGTTGAGTACATCCAAGTGGCTGGACTGCCCAACCCACCATGCACCTGCAGATCATTTTAATTTTGCAAAACTGAAACTCTTGTGAGCAAACACTAATCCTGTTCCCACTTTTGTCCACTTCCTGGCAGCCACTATTCTACCTTTGCCCCATAAACTTTTCTCTCCTAACTGGTGACTTCCCAGCCCTGTGTTCTGAAGGCTGGAGTATGTGCACAGGCCATACCAAGAAGATACCTTTGATTATATTTCCAAGGAAACCATTTAAAGCAACCCTCACCCAGTCACCAAGGGACACAGGTGTTCTCAGCTTCTGGCCCAACCCCACCTGTTCTGTCCACTCTCTCCTTCTGGAAAATTACGGTATAAAAAGATGGTCTTGTTTTCTATAAAACCCAATATTTTTGGTGGTACTTTTGTAATACTACATCATAGTTCAAGTGTTCAGAAAATAATTTTTATTTTCCTGATCAAAATAATCTTTTAAGAGCACGTTTATTAGTTTCATAGACATTTTTCTTTATCATTAATTTCATATAGAAAGAAACTAAAGTAATATTTGAGATATATATATATATATATACATATATATTCAATATGAGATTTCTTTTTTAAAAAAAACTAAGATTTGAAAAAGTACTTTTTGGAGTAACCATCCATACTGAGGAAACAGTCACAGAAGAGAATAAAATGAGTATGTCATTGCTGAGTATATATTCCTTTGTCATTATTGATGGCAGATTTTTGATAGAACTTAAAGTCAAAGCTATACTGAAAGCTAAAATGACATGTTTATATATTGTGAAAATTAAAATTTCAGAGATTGTGAATAGACATTGGGAAGGAACTACAAACATTAAATCTGCAAAGTTCAATATATTAAAACAATAAAATATATACTTAGAAACAATGTATAAAACATGAAGAGTTTTTGTTTGTTTGTTTGTTTGTTTGTTTGTTTGTTTGTTTGTTTGAGACAGGGTCTCTCTTTGTAGTTCAGGCTGGCCCTGAGCTCACTATGGAGCCCAGGCAAACCTCAGACTCAGCAATCCTTCTGCTTCTGCCTCCCGAGTGCTGGGATTACAGGCATGAGCCACCACACCTGGCACTGTGGTATGTAGTATTTATTGCTGGTGAGCATGGTCACCACGTTCAGCACTGTATGTGGTTACCAGGGATTGAACTCAGGACCTTATGCTTGCTATGCAGGCACTGGAACCACTGAGCTAAATCTCCAGCCCCAACATGAAGGTTTTATATACCCCAATAAAAAAGCTTTTCACTGTTTAGACAGATATACCCTGATTTAAAATAACAAATATGTTGAAGACTTGTAGACCTATCAAGAAGGTCAGAGGTAGCCGGGCGTGGTGGCTCACGCCTGTAATCCCAGCACTTGGGAGGCAGAGACAGGAGGATTGCTGAGTTCGAAGCTTGCCCTAGGCTACATAGTGAGCTCAGAGCCAGCCCGAACTACAAAGTGAGACCCTGTCTCAAAAACAAAAAACAAAAAACAAAAAAGGTCAGAGGTAATGGGAAAGTTAAAACAATAAAGTTAAAATATAGTAACCTTTGGGTTATCATCTTTGTTTGACCCTGGAATCCTACCATTTTTGTGGCATGTTCACATAAACTTTTCATTCCTGAAAGATACCAGGAAACCATCACATACTCTATGACATAATATGTGAATTTACAGGGTAAGAGACACCTGAGAAGGTGTCAGAAAAACTTTCTTCATCGATGTTTCTGTTGGGAATCAGCAGTTATTCAGTCTGGTTTGCTAGTAATGACACAGGCATTTATCTGATCTCAGAGATGCCCATGACTTTTTAGTTTATTCAGGACACCAAATGCAGACGTGTCTGAGTTTATGGTACATGTTCTACAGAGAAACCAAATCATTCGACTAACAGCCAGCATCATTTCACTTGAACAAGAAATTTGTAAGACAGTTTTGAAAGGTTACGCTTAGGATTGCAGTGTGTTTATATGAAGCACAACAGAAATTAAGTGAAAACACTGATAAAAACCTGCATAACATTAATGTCACCAGTGTTTCTCGTCACGCGATGATAACCCCAGAACTGCTCTGGTGTGTAGGATGTGTGTGACACTGCAGGCGTGGCTCTGAGTTGAAGAGATGTTTTTTATCAGCTTGAGGAAGAACTGGTTTCTTTGAAAGCAAAATATATTTTATTTATTCAAATCAGATAAAGTCTCCAGGTATTTTGTTAATAATTTTCTACACACAGACACACACACACACACACACACACACACACACACAAGCACATATATATTGACCTTTTTGTGCTATTTTCTTCTCGGAGCTCAACTTGGGGATGTCAAAAACTGTACTTGCAGAAATGAAAGTATCCTCATTATGCTAATCTAGGCCCCACTGATAGGCATGTTCTGTTTCATAAATTACATCCTCTTGTCAGAAGTCAAAATGTATTTAAATAACTTCATGGAAATTGTCACCCAGATTTAAAATTGTGAGGCTCCTATGCCATTGTTGATTTAATCCATGGGCTTAAAAATGGTTATATATTTATTTTAAATTGTGCATGATTATTTTGTCATAAATGTTATCTAAATGAAACCTAGATATGAGTGCAATTTCCATGTATATTTCGATAAAGTTTTGCATTTTAGAAACGCATTTTAATTTTCAAGTTTAATAAGATATGCTAAGTAGTATTAGTTGCTGTATATTTTACTGCCAACAAGTTTGTTTCCTGAGTACTTGGAATTTTCCTAAAGGGTAAAATAAATATACATGTTTTTACAAAATTATTAAAATATCAAAAATTAAAATGAAAAGGGGTTTGATTTATGAAAATCATTTCCTGTTCACTAAGAAGAAAAGCAGTGCTAATTTGCATTTCCATGTCACACTCTGGAAAACAAAATGTGGTCTCACTGAAGTTGAGCATATTTACAAATATCGAAATCCTGAATAAGTGATTTTCTAATGTGAGCTTTAAAAAGTCTAACACTTTTAAAATTGCTACTTAAACCATCAAAAGAAATCTGGAAAAGAACTGAGGACTTACGCCAACATGATCATTTTATTAGAGAAAAATGTTTTACATTTCCTTTGCAACCATTCCTGATAAAAGATCAGATTTCTTTTCTTTTTTTTAGAAAAAGTGCATCCTACACTTCGGTTTTGCATTCATTTGATTTTACTTTTCAGAATGACCAGTACTGCTGTTAGAATAATCTTTGATGTTCCAAAAATGGAAAAATCAAAGTGAAGAGCTAAATCTGTTCGTTTCTCAAACATATTAATCTTGTCAAGATAATACATAAAATTCAATCCTTGAAATTTTTTCCAGAGCCCTTTCTCCTCTCTTTTATCCAAAATATGAAACCACTTAGAAGGATAAAGCAATGTGAACAACTGCAGAAGAAAAGAATTCTAAAGAATATTTTGGCTACATGGATTTCAAAATGACCCAAGTGGACTAACTTTGCCTGGTCAGAAATGATCTGTTTGTGCAACTATTGACATTTGTCCGGAGCACTTAGCTCCTATGCATGGCAGACTAGAATTTCTAGTGTGGCTTTTTTAACGATTCAACTGAGTTTCAAAACCCTGACAGTAACAAATACAAATTGCACCAGCCCCCAAAAAATTGTTGGGGCTAATTTTAATATTAATGAATTCTTTACAACCTCAGTTCAGCGGTTTCGATTAAGCTTTAATTAGTAGCCAGAGGGGAATCCAAAACAAAAATAAGGAGTTGCATTGCTAATTAAGTTAGTTTGATGAGGTAGAGTTTTAGTAAAAGACTGGTTGTTGTTAGCTGTGCAAGTTCTGACAAGCTAAAAATACTAAAGATTATCATTATTGTAACATTCTATGTTACCACTAGCTTTCTGCACACAGCAGACAGATCATTAGAGTTGGAGGCTTGAGGCTGTCAGTACCCGAATTAAGGCCTTGTTAATAGGAGAGGGGTGCGCGGAAGTCAGAGACAAGTCTAAGTCCGAGGGACTTTAACTTTGACTGGTTATAAATTAACTAGCTGTTACCACCACACTCAACTACACATTCACAGTGTTTTGTGAGTACTTTCTTTTTCTTCTTTCTTTGACATCCACTGAAATTTCCACAAGGACCTGACTTATTGGAACCTGATGTTATGAAGGAATTTGCCTTCTATGCTGTTGATGGTGAAAATATTTTTCTTTATATTCAGGTCCTGAACAAATTTCAAAATTCCATCATCTCGTAATGAATTTAAAATTTAAAGCAACAGCTGAAAACCTGGAAAGTCTACTCCTCAAAGATTAAAACATACCTTCTCCTACACTGCTGATAATACTCTTTTGGGAAAAAAAATCTGAATCTTCTCAATAATAGGTTTTGTTCTTTTAAAAAAAAATGTATTTAGATGATTATGATTTCAAGCCTGAAAATTAACCCTTTGGTGTAACTGGCTATTCCTCATCAGATGTGAATTCTCTCCTTGTCCCCCGAAGACTAATTATCCCCCTCAAAGCTCTCTGGTGCTGGGGATTCTCCCAGGCTACACAAGAGGAATGAGAGGCACCCTTCGCAGGATCGTGGAGAATGTAATTTGATTTCTCCATACTCCAGTGTTTTCTATAATTTGTATTTTATCCTTCTGCTTAAGGTTTCAAAGCCTACAAACCCAATAACTTAAGGATAAGAGAAGACAGAAAAATAAATGATATTGTTTCTGTGGTATTAAATATAAGCCTGGCTATCAGAGCTGCATGGCCGTCGCGAATCCTAATCAGGTACTTTGACTTAACACTGTTTTATTTTATAATAAGGTGGCTGCCATATGTCGAGAAACTTATCCACCTATATCTGAGGGCCTCGGTACCTCTGTAACAAATCCAAAATTTCATTTTATAATGCCTTAAATCTACCCATTGTAATGTAGCCCCACAAGGGAAAATCCACATCCAACTTCACTCATGAATGTGGCTGGAAGATTACTTATATTATCACAAAAGGCTAAAGGCAAGCAGTGAATTAGAATGCAGTAGATCTAACAAAATAACTTTCAGTAATCTTCTTTTAATACATAGTTTACAATTTTCTTTTGCTCAGCATGAAACTGATTAAGATGCCCCTTCTAAGGAATATTTCTCCTACACAGACACATTGTTTAATATACTGACAGCCCCCAGTACTGGACAAATCAGAATTTCAGTGCCACAAATGTGATGCTTGTTTAACAGCAGCAGAGAGTATTAATAATTGACTTATCTGAACATAGGAGAGGTTCCAGTTATAGGGTTTCACGCGGCGTGGCAAAGGAATGCCCTTCTCTTGGTAGTGAAGTCCTCACAGCGGGCCAGGTGCTGGCCAGAGCCAGCATGATTCAGAGATCGACTTGCCTTGTTCAATAGGCTCCTTGGCTGTCAGGAGTCACAATGTAAAGGAGTAAATATTAACTAACTCCAGAAAGAGAAAACGTTTCTTTAAATCAACACTATTGGTTTCTTAAGATAAACTCTGTTCAGGAAATTTATCAAATTAAAGATGAGAATTAATCTCCTGCATTCGGTTTTTTAAAACTCTTCCCTTTTAATATAATGCATACTAGAATCAGTTCAAGGTATATGAGATACAGAATAACTAGAACATTAAAACTCTTGGTGAAAATGTGTTTCATAATCTGTGGTTGTGTTTCTGGAATACTAAATTACGAGTCCCATGAATCAGAATCAACCCGGAACAAACAAAAAAGCCATATAAATGTGTTGTTGAAATGATTTTTGCAAAGCTAATGATGGGCAGGTTTTATTAATCAATTTTTCTCTAGTTTCATTGTACATGAAATCTAAAAGAAGTCCCCAAATATTGACTTTAAAAGTTGAAAATAATGTTTTATTTCTAGATTGCATAATATCTCCAGGACCTTATTAGAGATTTCACGGCTTGAGGGTCTTACAGGGTGTTAGAAAAAGTGGGATTTCTTCTCTTGTCTCCCAGAATCCCTCTGTTTCACACGAGTGAGGCCGAACAGAGCATGTAGCAGGAGTGATGTATCTGGGATATAATGCACAGAATCTGTTCCGTGTAGTAACACTAGAAGGTTGTTAGATCTATCTTACCACATTGCTGTGTTCTTTCGGCTCATAAAACCCACCCTTTGGAATTTCATTCGTAAACAGAACTAAAGAAATATACATAAAAATACACACCAGTAGGACAAACAAACACATGTCCCCAGGCAACATGACGCTAGGCTGTGAGGAGGGATAGGCTCCTTTCTGTCACTGGGCAGGCAGCTGTCATTCTGCAGGGCCCGACCTGCAACCCTGTCCTTAGCACTATAATTCCACAGAGTCATCTGAGTTTCACTCTGTGTGGATGTGAAGAAGCAGATTAGCATTTACGTTCACGTAAAGTGTCTTCTTAAGATCAGACTGTTTGCACATTCTCCAAAGTAAAGAGGTCCTTGCGGAAAGAAAATGACAGAAACCCTTTAAATGACAAGTTAAATGATTAGATGAGACTTGCACTGCAAGACTTTTTCCAGGCATAGAGAAATTAAGAGAAATACGCACACTTATTTTTTCCCCACTTCTCATTGAGCTGTGCAGTTCTAAAGAAACAGCTCTGTGCCTTTGTATCCACACAGTGGTCTGTGCTTCCAGAGTCAGTCAGCTCCCTCGCTTCCATACTACACAGGCTTTTAAAGATGAATATTTTGAAAACAATAAAGCTGCTTGCTGTTTAGCTTTAACTCTCACTTAATCTATCTGTAAGTAAATAAAACAGCCATAGCATGCAAAAAGCATCCTCTCAACATAATCAGAGATTTATAAAACTACCGCAGGTACTAGATTTTCAGTCAAGTGAGTTAGGCAAGAGGGATGATTACGACACACTCGTTCGTGAATTTTAATGTGCTTGAATCTTAAAGATCTATTGGGTCTGTAACCTGATGATAATAGCATTCTGTGAAAATTGGCATTCCCATGTGTTAACTGAATTTTATGAATAACCGCAGGAAAGAATGGACATTTCCTACACACTTTCTGGTGCAGGGCTCTGTGCTCAGACTCTCCGGAGGGCCAGCTTGTGCCAGTTTTGAACATATTTCTGAGGGTAAACTCTTGGGTTGCATCTTAGGAAATACTCTTAAGAACACCAGTGACCTGCCCAGCACCCGGAGGTGACCACACGCAAATCCATCCCTAGCTCTAAATTCCACAGTCATGCCTACGATTAGCCCTGCAGCCACGGCTGGTCCCTGCAGCTCCCCAGCACCGCGGGCAGCACACTCCACCCTGCAGGGCTGGGAGGGAAAGGCTGGTGCCCTGTGAGATGGACAGTTCGGGTTTCAAAGATGTATTTTGCAGGGTCGAAGGGGAAATAAAACCTTCAAAATGTCTTCATTGCAGGTGATTTTGCCCACACAGAAAAGGAGAGAAGTGACAGGGATCTGAGGACATTGCCACATTGCTGTTGCTTGCTGGTATTGGTCACTGCATGGCAAAGCACCTGGCACAGACTGCTGAGTTTACAAGTGATGATGGAGAAAGAAAGAGAGAAAGAGAGAAAGAAAGAAAAAAAGAAAAAGAAAGAGAGAGAGAGAGAGAAAAAGAAAGAAAGAAAGAAAGAAAGAAAGAAAGAAAGAAAGAAAGAAAGAAAGAAAGAAAGAAAGAAAGAAAGAAAAGATGACAGACAAATAGCCTCACTCTCAAATCAAAGTCACCTGTTATGAAAATGATCTTCCCACAAAAGGGCACTGAAAATGCGCCCCCCCCCTGGAAATGGCAAAGGGAAAGTTCAGTATTTAGGGGGGCTGCTGCTGCTGCTGAAGCTGCTCCCGGATGAAGGAGGCTGGCCATGGTGGTCCCCTCTGGACAACGGGCACCATCCTCACATCAGGGTGACTGGCACGCTCAGACGGGGCCAGGTGCGAGCACAGACAACTTCCCGGGCCATGATGCTACAGGCACAGGGGATGCACCCTGTGGGCAGGGACAGGAGAGGCCATTCCAGAGGGAGGGACCAAGGAAAAGCAGCCCGGAGGCTTCCCCAGTCTGCCTGATGTTCTGGCCAAGAATGAGGGGCACAGTCTCCTCTGACTCCATGAGGTCCCTTCTCTGCCCACCTCCTTGTCCGTTGTGGCACGAGCAGGATCCCCCAGGAGGGCCCTGAAGTGCAGTGACAGGGGGTGCGGCCCCCGGCTGTCCTCCGGTTCACTTGTCCCTCCGAACAGTCCTTCCCGGCACTCAGCAGCAGCGGCCTGCGGGAGCGCTAACTCCATCTCCGAGTCTCCCTTGGAATCTCAGATCCGCAGCCCTGTCCTTCCCCAGAGTCATCCCCACATGGAAAAGCAGCGACTTCCCTGTCCAGGACTCCTTCGCGACTGCCCAGCCAGGCCTGTGTCCTCACGTTCACAGGGGGCGGCAGCAATATCTCTCCAGACAGCAGGACAGTGAGTCCCGTGCTCAGTCCCCAGCACCCCGGCAACAGACCCGACAGCTTCCGGGATTTTATTCATTTTTCTCCAGAAGTGCCTAAAACAGAGAGGGGGGACAAAAGAACAGAGCCAAGACTGCCAGTACCAGTATCTGAAACAATAATTCTTTAGTCACGTAAGCAGGGCTGACTGGATGTGGCTGTGTTGGGGGATACATGGGGGAGCAGGAACAGAGGCCCACCAGGCCCTCCCCAGAGCGGCGGGAGAAGCCTGCGCCTACCGCCCCTCAGGCAGACACGGTTGTCGGCCTGCTGACCTTCTTCAGAGCCGCCATGCTGCACGTGGAAGGAAACTCTCTGACGACCTTGAGGGAATCTGCACCGCCTGCTACGAGACCTCTCGGACCATAGACTGGAGAGACGCTAAAATCTGCAGCCGGTTTCTGTGCTGTTCATTAAAATGAACCTATAGAAATTTGAACAGGGCAATGTGAAAAATTTAGGAGACACTAATGTCCCAGTTCCTAGAGAAGTACAGTCATTAAGGATCTATCAGGCCTATATTCATCATGACAATCCTAGGAGTTTATAATCTTGTTGGAAAAGAGGTAAGCATGCCATGCTTTCTAGAAACTGGCCATGCCTCGGTTCATGAACTTAAATGTTTTCCACAATGCTGGTAGCAAAAAGAGTTGGACGAGAACTAAATCAAATTCAAGGCTTAGGTACAATAATGATCTTATGGGGAAATTTAATTCAGTTCTTTCTTTTCCAATTCAATTTATGACGAGAATCGTGGAAAGAATTGAGTTCGTGAAGCAAAGTACCACTGTACAGTAAGTCCTCAATTTATGAACGACTGCTGCTCTGAGGGAACATTCTTAAGCGAATTTGTTGCCGAGTCTGACAAAGTGAGTCTGTGTGCCTTTGACACTGATGTCCAATGTAAGGCATCGAAAATCATATGCAAGGTCCGAAAGTTTACACTCAGTTGTTCCCAAGTAGTAATCCAATGAATTCTGATAAACGCACTTTCTAAGAGGATTTATGACAGTTACTATGTGTCTGTTTGCAAACATCCTCACACTGCGACAAGGCTTCGCTGTGGGTTTGTGGAGCTAAGGGGCTGAGGTCAGTGTGCAACCCCAGCTGGCTTCCCTTGGAGGATCTCACAGCACAGAAGTCGTGCACACGGTGTGAGGGCTTCTTCTCGGGTGTGCTGGAGGACAGATCCCCCCTCCATCCAGGCAAAATGTTCTATGGAAGGTGAAAGCATTGTGCTTTCGTGCTGCTTTACAAACTATCAGATCCTGTCGCTGAAAATTAAACTCTGATACAATTCTTATTCCAAGCGAATCCACCACCAGCCTCAGGGGCAGGGGTTAATGGGCCCAGGACTGGGTGTGGCAGGTCCCCCTGTGGTGTAGGGGGCAAGGGCCTGGGTCTGCCTGTGGGTCACAACCTCCGGAGGCCAGAGTGCAACCTTCTTAGCCTACTGTGACCCTTAGTAAATGCTCCCAAACCCTCTCTCACAGTTACAAAAAATCAGCTTTATGATTAGGCACAAACTCTGACTTCATTAGAATGTGACACTGAACAGAGAGAAGAATGTGTCAATAATTGCCAAAGCTTTGTCATTCATTCGTTATCACCTTTGTATGCACACAAATTTGTCACCCTCACACACTAGAGGTGAAAGATGGCTGTTAAAATAACCCTTGATATCTATGAATATTGTTTTACAGAATTTTTAGAATTACATTTAACGGGTTGATTGGAGGGCATTTTTTAAAAAGTCTGTATTTCACATAAATATTCTGTGGCTGAGAAACAGCAGTATTTTAATATTTATTGCCTAGAACAACCTCTAAGAAAGAAATTAATTCTGACTTTTATGTATGATTGCACTCATTACAAATTTGCTTTTGTTTTCTCACTTGCCTCTTTGGAAAAGAATCATAAACATTAGTCCCAGTTACAATCGGTCATTCCAACATTTCTCACTGGAATCACAGTACTCTGGTTAACTAACATGAAAGTAATAGTGCGCTCCAGGAGGAAACATCAGCCAGAAGAAAAATTACTTGAGAAGAATTCAGCTTATAAAACTGTTCATTTTAAAATTTGTCATAGGAGAACTGCTTGTGTCCAAAGGTGAACAGAAACATACACCTGATTTTCCTGGTGGTTATTTCTAGTCTAGTTTTCATTCAAAACTACACTCCAATTATACGTTCATATCCTAGTCCCTTCTCCAGCCACTGTGCATTTCAGGAACGAGCTCTTCTTCATCTCTGATGGTGGCCAGGTCACGTGCGGGGAAAAGAGCTGCCGTGTTTGTGTTTCTACTTACACATGACCAAGAGTTGTGTGGCTCTCTCAGAGGGGAAACGTGATGGGAGTTTTATCTTCCGAGAAAAGCAAACAGAGAGAGAGAAGAATTATGCGATGGGATTCACGTTACTTTTTTCCTGAGTAGCTCATGTCTAATTTCTGATCATGACTGTGAGTATGTGGAACATGTCAATGGCCCATTTATGGTTGAAATAATCATCAGAACAGTAATGATTTTACTTTCACTGAACATCCAAATGATCATCACCAAACACCCACAAAACTTGTCACAGTGATACAATATGCGTGATGCTAGGAGATGGAATACCCCAATCACTTAAGAAGTCACGGATTGTTTTAGAGTGTCTATTTATGACAGAAATTAAAAACTGTTCCTATTCGAGCTCTAAGCCCCTGTAGGCCTCTTTTCTTGCTGGGTGAAAACGCTGCCAGCATGTGCGATGAAGAAGGGTGAGAGCAGCGCGTGCGCACGAGGGCACGTCCGTGAGCTTGTACGTTCTGCTCAGACGACACGCACTGTCCCACCCTCGCCCCTGTTCTCAACCCTCTCAGAATCTTGGGTGTCGGTTTCTCTTCACATTCAGTGTTTTCTTATTGATTAAATTAACAAAATGGGAATCTGCTGAGCCACTCTTCATGAGTGATCTAATTCTACTTTAAAGAAATTTACCTTCGTGGGGTCAAAACCCCCTGTTTCATATGGTGGATCCTGATGCACCATGACTGAAAACCAAATGCCTGCTAGGCTGGTGTCAGGAGTGGGTCTTCTAATTTTCTTGGCTGGACTACAAATGATATTGAAGTAAGGCCGATTAACAGGAGAGGGATAAAAAAAAAACCTTTGAATTCCTTATGTGCATGGAACACCCTCCAAATGTGAGATTGGGAGAAATATGAGAGGACAGAAGCTGCCAGAGCAGCCCGAGCACAGACAGAAAGGGAGCTGGGACCCCGGGAATGTGGGGACACAGGATCCTGTGGGAGGCGCAATTCCACCAACCTAAACCCCCTCGGGATGGAAGGGTAAGTGACACTCTATCAGGGCCCTGTTAGCCTCTAACCACCAATCCTGTGGCCCAGTGAAGACATCCCAGGGTGCAGTGCAGACAGCAGAGCAGAGAAGGAAATGTAGACACAGCCTCAGCTTCTGTCTTTGGCTTCCCAGTGTTCTGGATTCAAGTCATGGGCACATCCCAGACATGTATTTTGGAACAGTCTTTCCTGAATGGTGTCAGTTTCAAGTCTTTTTCTGAATCAGAACAAGATTAGACCAAGCCACGCATTTATAGTTTTATTGGGAGGTTTTAAATATACTTAGGATGATGCAAAATTGAAATATTTCATTTGGACATTTTGGTTTTTCTTTTTTCTTTCACTTATTTCACTTTGTCACATAATTATGGGTAAATAAATGTGTAATGTGTAATTTCAGGTAATGTGACATTCCAATGTGTTGTGTAATGATGAAATGAGAGTAATTAACACATCTATCATCTTAAATATTTATTATTTCTTCATGGCAAGAACATTCAAACTCCTCTCTTCTAGGATTGTATTGTGAAATACACAACGCATTATTACTAACTCTGGTCACCAACTCTACAAGAGAACATCAGGATTTATTCCTCCTGCTCAGCTGCAACTTTGAATTTCCTGACCAGCTTCTTGGAGTCCTTCCCTAACTCTGCTCTCCTCAGTCTCTAGAAGCCACAGCTCTACTCTCAACTTTTATGAGCTCAACAGTTTCGGATTCTCCAGCAGTGAGATCCTGTAATAGTTCTCTTTAGCCTATTTCATTCAACCGGATGTCCTCCAGGCTCTGTTGTGCTGCAAATGAAAGGATTTCATAACATTTTTATGGCTGAATACCATTGCAATGTACATATATATCACATTTTTAATCTATCTATCCATGCTTTGATGAATATTAAGTTAGTTCCATGTCTTGGCTAGTGAGAAAAGATGGGAGAACAGATGTCTCTTCTTTGTACTGATTTCATTTCTTTTAGACATTTACCCAGCAATGGACTTGCTGATTATATGGTAATTATATATTTAATTTTTGAATATTCTACGAACTGTTTAATGAAGTGCTTATACTCATTTATATCTCCATTAACAATGTATAAGAGCTCTTCTTTTTCTACATCCCAATAGATGTAGAAAAAGATGTTTTTCTTTTTTTTAGTTTTTAGTCTTTTTGATAATAACTGCTCTAGAAGAGGCCAGGCGATATTTTTATTAAGTTTGGCTTGCGTTGCTTGGATAGTTACTGATTTTGAGTACATTTTATATACAGTGAACCCTTGAATTTTAAACTCAATTTATTCCTGAGGGCTGGTTGTAACTCAGGCTGATCACTTGCCTTTGAAAATCTCCTCCTTGTGTAATTTTAAGCCACATGTTTTTTGCAAGCAAATCTCAGTGTCCTTAGAGAGATATTGGCCCAGAATTTCTCAACCCCACACAGGAAAGGATGTTGTAATGTTCTTTCTAGAACTCTTTAAGTGCTGAATCTTTATCTGTGACCATCTGGAAGCACATGTAGAGTCTACAATCATACCACCCTGAATACATCCAATCTCAACTAAAAGCTCAACCAGCTCATAAGTTAAAACTAAAATTCCAGTCATAACCCAAGTCGTTCCTATGTCAGTCCAGTTATAACTCAGGGGGCCACAGTATCCTTTCAACATTCGTATGCTTTCTATTGGAAAAAATATATTTTTAGATCTTCAGTTTATTTTTAAGTTGTTTTGTTATTTGCTTTTTCATTTTTTGAGTTTCTTATAAAATTTAAATTGAAAAATATTTCTCCCATTTTTTAGGTATCTCCTTTTTCTTGATCATTTCCTTTGCTGTGAATGAATTGTTTAGTTTGACAGTCTCACATTTCTCTTTGTGATTTTGTTACCTGTGCTTTTAAGATCTTATCTAAAAATTTCTCACCCTGACCAATGACATATAACATTTCCCCTGTTTTCTTGGAGTACTTTTATATTTCCAGATCTTACATTTCAGTGTTTAATTTGGATTTGGTCTCATTTATGATGCTGTATGTGGAATGAAAGTGACTATTCTTGCTTTCTTTTGAAGCTTAGAGGAAAAGACTTCTACTTCTTCCTACTCAGTATGATGTCAGCTGTGAATCTGCCATGCATAAGCCTTTACTGTACTGAGATATACTCTGTGATCAATTTCTTATGAGCTTTTAGTGAAAATGACATGGAATCTCATCAAATGCACATCTGTATCTATGATCACATAGTTGTTTTCCTTGATTTTGCTAATACAGTGTATATACATTTATTGGTTTGCAAAACTTGAACCATCCTTACATTCCTACAGTGAAACTTATTTGGTCATAGTGGATGATCTTTTTAATGTGCCTCTGAATTCAGCCTCCTGGTACCCAGTTGAGGATTTTTGTATTCATATTCACCAAAGATTTTGGTTTATAGTGGGCTTTTTGTGTTTTTTGTTGTTGTTTTTGAGTTTGCAGCTGTGTGGTGTCTTTAGTGCAACATGTACCTTGTTCAACAAATTTGAAGAACTGATAATCTGAATGATACTTGAAACATTCCCATATCTTTAATTTATTAAGGATACATGACCAAAAGAAAACTTAGGGGTCTTCTGAAGAATTATGATTTCCCCACTTTATTTTTACCAAGTTTATCAAATATTTTTCATTCACAGGTATATATCTAAGAACATCTCTTAACTTTGTTTTTATCATTTCACAAAAAAACAAAAATTGTATGTTATACGATGAATATTATTTATAATACTATGTATTGACTTCCATATTAGAAATAATATTAAAAATAACAATAATATAAATACATGTAATCCTTTGTAGTATAAAGTAAGGGTGAATCTTTAAGGCTTACCTGGTTAAAAGTTATATTATAAATTATAAGATACACTGTAACAAAATTCCTCAACAATATTGAAGAATATTCCAAGAAAATCACTTTGAAATAATGTGTTTGAGTATCCATAGCATTTAATATAGTCAGTTTTAAAACATATAAAATTTATCATCCTAACAGTTCTAAAATATTGATGTCATTTTCACTATTTAGCATAATTGCTTAAAGTCTAGTTTAAAAGTAAACATGAATTACACATTTTTGAAGTTTTCATGTTTATTACTTTGTATCATATTCTAGTAGATCATTCTCCAAATTGCAATAGTTAACACTGCCTTCATGAATATAGAATATTATGATTAAAAGTAGTTTGCAGGATTTTGTTACATGAAAATGCAAAAAAGATGAGTCACTTGTCTGAGAAAATGAGGTGACTATGAAGACATGGGTGCTTCTATTAATACAACTTTATGTATTAATTATTAACTAGTTAGTATTAAACTGGTTCATCATTGATGGCATAAATGCAAGTAGCTGAGGTGTTTTTCTTCTAAATATTCCATCTAAATTATCTAAGTATAACAAAATATTTTGGCAAAGGTATATGAGACCTAAATCATATTAATTAAATAATAAATATCTGATTCTTTGAATCCCAAATTTTAAATATACTCCAAGAAACACTTGCTAATATTTCCAGGTTAGTGTCTAAACACAAATCAGATTTGAAAAACAGCCTGAAACACAGACTCACACTCCTAGAACCAATGTCCCACAAATATCAAAGGCTTTCTGTATTCTCACTTAGATTTCTCCATGTATGTATTTCATACTCTGCTGTAACATTTTGCATCCACATATGATATACTGATTTACAGCCCAGAGGATTCACACCCTGCTAACCTGATCTTAATATCTCATCTTATCCCTGGAAGTTCATCATTCGTGATTTGAATGAGTAAAGAGAGGAACAAGTTTAGTCTGCCACCTCTTTTCTTTTTTCTTTTGATACAGGGTCTCGCTTTGTAGTCCAGGCTGGCTCTGAGCTCACTATGGAGCCCAGGCAAGCCTGAAACTCAGCAATCCTCCTGTCTCTGCCTCCCAAGTGCTGGGATGACAGGCGTGAGCCACCATGCCCGGCACTGTGGTATGTGGTGCTGATTGCTGGTTGATGGCTGGTGGGCGTGAGTCTCCACGCCCAGCATTTGCCACCTCTTTTCTTTAAATATTAGGGGAAGAGAACATCGATAAACTTTTTATTGCTACATCTACAAATAGGTCAATTATACTGTCCCAGAATACTACAAAAATAAAAGTAGAATAGTACATCATTCATTGGCTTTGTGTGAAAAGAACACTTAAAACACTATAGATTAGATAATAAATATTTTATTAAGCAACAGAATCTAACTATTTTATTCCCCTTTATGTTTCAGGTTGTGCTATTGTTCAGGGTAGAATATACATTAAACTTACTATTTTTTCAGAAAAAAATACTGCTCTAAAAGTCCTACTTATTTCTGTTTAAGTCTTGGTAGACGATAGGTCAGAAATCTTCAGCAAAAATTAAAGTCACGCTAGGCGTGGTGGCTCACACCTGTAATCCCAGCACTCAGGAGGCAGAGACAGGAGGATTGCTGAGTTCAAGGCTTGCCTGGGCTACATAGTGAGCTCAGGACCAGCCTGAACTACAAAGTGAGACCCTGTCTCAAAAAAAAAAGTCACTATTTTTTAGAATATAAAGACCAGCCTAGAGATCTATCTTAGTGTATCTATCTGTCTCAGTGTATCTATCTATATTAAGTGTTGATATAAGTACAAAATGCCAGTATAAAATGTAACTAGCTTCTAAGGAAACCAAACAGAAAGTGAAGTAAAAGTAAATACAACCCCAACCATAAACATGTGGACAGATCATACATTCTGTGTAATAATGCTTTTTCTTAGAATGTTTTGAACTCTCCAGAGTTTGGAAATGACTCTCTACATCATCTGTGAATATTCTTATTCTACAGTTCCACTGTAAATTTAATTCAAGAAAATCAAATGTATTTCACAAAACTAAATGACACCACTGCTCAAAATGGATTTGACTCTTAAAATTTAACCTGCTATCACTGATAATCTTATAACTAACTCTTAGAGAAATTCCCAAAGAAAAGTTGTGAGACTTGTTTGAACAGTGCCAGAAGATCTGTACAGTCTTGGGCTACCGAGATAAGCAGACACCATGGCACTGTGTATATTGTTCTGGGAGTCATTAGAGGGCACTGCTGCCCACTTAGCAAGAGAAATCCTGCAACAGAAATATCTGCCCTCCTCTGATTGGAAGCTTGTGCCACTTATTGGACCATAGACTTATCCTTCTCTCATCCAGTTTTTATTTTTCATTAGCACCTGTTTGTGGTACATAATGATTGAATTCTTAGAAGGAGTTGATGCATGCACACAACACATCTTCATTCTTCTTTTTTAATTGAATTCTTTATTGGTACAATTTATATACATCTCACAATCACACATAAAATTGGGGAGTTTGTACCAATATATGACACAGTCAATTCTCATTTTTGCCCACATCCCCACCCACCCACACTTCCCCACCCCCTATATACATGCTCATTTATTTTCTTTCAGAATCGTATTTATTCCTTTTTCTCATTACATCCCCACACCAAATTTCCTTTGGAAATTTCCCACTCTACAAAGACTGTCATACTTTCTAGATCTCCTTTGCATCTACAGGTGCTCATATCAATGAGAAGATCTGGTATTTGCCTCTCTGTCCTCTATTGATTTCACTCATTAGCGTGTCCTCCCGGTGTTTCCATTTGCACATAAATGAATCAGTCTTGTCATTCTTTATGGCAGAATAATACTCCATTTTATAAAAACACCATATCTTCTTTATCCACTCTCCAGTTGATGGGCATTTGGGTTGTTTCCAAGATTGACTATCACAAACTGAGCTGCTATGAACAAGAGTGTACATCTGTCTTTCCAATGTGATTTTTTCATTCTTTTCTCACCCCCTTCCCATCCTCTTTCCCCCTTATTTCCCTCTTATTCCTCTTTCATTTGTAAAAGGTCCTTTCCTACTATCTCCATTTTATTTTGCTCTTTACTTCTATTTTGGGTTTCTCACAGAAGAGAAACCATACATTTAAACACACGTGTCTTATTTCACCCAGCATTTTCCTACGTGTGACTCAAGTCTGTCTTTCTTGATGGCAGAGTAGTGCTCTGTTGTGAATAGATACTACATGTTCCTTATATTCTTCTGTTGCTGGACATACAGGCTGTTTCCAAGATCTAGCTATTATGAATTATTCTACTATAAACATGGGTGTACATGGATTGCTGTAATGCAATCTTTCAGGAAAAATACTTATTAGGGGAATAGCTGGGTGGAATGGAATATCTAGTTTTTGCTTTGAGGAATCCTCATGCTGATTTCCATACTGGTTGTACTAGTTTACATTCCCACCAATAATTCAGAAAGGTTCCTTTCTCTGCTGCAACCTAGCCAACATTCATTACTACTTAATTTCTTCAGGATGGCCATTCTACTAAGACAGAATCTCAGTGTTGCTTTTATTTACATTTCTCTGATGGCCAGAGATGTTGATCATTTTTCTATGTATTTATTGGCCATTTGTACTTTTTCCTTGAACTATAACATTCTCATGTGGTTATAGTCATAATGAAATTTCTGGTAAGCAAAATTTTCTCCATTCTCTTCCTTTTCCTCTGCAATTTCAGTATTTGGCTATTCTTTTCTAGTTTGCATACTTTTATCAAGCTCTCATGAGACATTTGAATTTATATGTGCTACACATGGTTGGTCATTTCTTTCTTTTCAGTAGTTACAACTTACAGCTTCAAAGACAGTCGCCATCACCCAGAAGTTATTAAACCGTACCTCAGGAGATGAATGACCCCTCTTTGAAAGTAAGGATTGCTCCCTCCACTCCCACATTCTTGTAGCATGGCTTCGGGTGGGAGGTTAGATAAACCTGAAACTGTAGGAAGCGTCATGTTGGCCTAAGGATTCAGGAGTGAGTGGATCCCAGACCTAGAGGGCAGATGGTCTTATTCTCCAGTGACCATGTCTATGCTGGCACGAAGCTTTTGGAACGATGCTTTATACCGCTGCAGCAAAGTGAGACATGTGAAGCAACGCAGCTACTATGGCGGACGCACAGTCGAAATCACAGATTGTTTGCTGAGCGAAGGCAGAACAGAGTGGAGAGAATCGTGGTGGAATTCGTCTGTTGTAAGGTTACCCTTGGAAGACAGCAGATGGGAAGCACTAATGTGGCACGTAGGATGCTCAGACTTAACTCTTTTTCAAGGTGCAGATAAAAAGACCTTGAAATTTGAGCATAATTTTTAGGAAAGAGTACTTACAAGACCATTAAATTATTCTGAGATAATTAAAGAGAGTATGACTATCACTAAATTACCTTTGTTCCCAATATTTAGAAGAGTGAATGTAAGAAAATTTTAAAGGTTATAAACTACTTTTTCATTATAAAATTTTATACATTGCATCCTTAGTCAAAAAATCAAAGCAAAATGTATTGTTTCTTTCAAGTTAATCCCTGAAGTTTTTCTGGTTTTTGTTTGTTTTTGTTTTACATAAACCTCTATCTTGTCAATAAATCACTTGGGCTCTAAATCCCATGGATACATGTAAAATTGTTTTATAAATAAGATTAATAAATAGGGTAAAAAGTGACAATTTGCTGGAAAATTCACAGTATGAAATCAAATAGGCATTTAGAAAGAGTATAGGCAATATTAATATATAGCTTTAAGATATGTAATTGAATTATTGAAATGCACATCTGATTTCCCTGAGAAAATGCCAGGAATGGCTGACTTTAGTTGTTTTTATTTCATTTTTTTAGCACATTGGAGTAAGAGGCCATTTCTGTAGGGAAACGGCCCTGACCAGTATACAAGTTGTTCCAGTGCTGCCTTGGAAATTGTCCTAGTGATGGATTCAGTCCAAAACTCAGGAAGAATGTAGACAACTTAGGCTCCAAATGTTACCCATGGGACCAGTGAATGACTTGTTCATTTCTCATATATTATGGGCAAAAGTAGACTTCAAAGGTACTTCTACCCCGAGGGAACATAAGCACCGGGTCGACAATCCAGAAACCAGCATTCAGGACGCTCTAGAATAAAAGGAGACACTCTAAGCTCCCAGTTTTGGAGTTGCAAAATCTGATTTATAAGATGAGAATCCACCCACTTGGCCATGAGGATCACTGCATGAGTGAGTGTTAACAAGAGAGTGGAAAGATACTAACATTTTGTTACCCAAGCACAACAAAAAGGGGGTTGTGGTCTGACGATGTTACAAGTGAAATAACAATGCTTGGTAAAGGCTGGAACTTAATCATTTTTACTCGGTTGTAAAACCCAAGAGTGGAGAAAAGGGTGGTTGTTAGCTAGAAGTTTTCATATTGAAGAGAAATATACTAGAATGTACCCAGAAATATTTAAAAAATACAAAATAATAATGAAAACTGCCCTTTCTAAATCATTTGTCTTCACCAATTATCAATATTCTATTTTTATAAGCAGTGTATTTTCTTTCTTGAAGGGAGAACCGAATTTTTACAGGTCATCCATTCGGCAAAGATTTTCACACCGCACACAGACACCACCTTCTTCCTTTGCCTTCCTGTTCCATTGTTCTTCGAAGACATTGACCGCATGATGTTTTTCAAATGGTCAACTTCTACAATGTTGAGATCTGCCAAATGGCACATCAGCCCTTGTAATTAAAGTTGACAAGCTGACAAGAAAAATGAGTGTATACTTGCATATATATATAAATTTTTGTGTCACATTGCCGTCTGTGCACTTGTTTGGTTTCATCAGTAGCCGAAGGCTCATTTCTCTGCACCAGAAGCGTGATACAGTCCAAGGTCTCAGACAGCTCCCCTTCGCCCTAGTGAGTCTGCTGATTAATTTTGGATACTCTTCTTAATTAACACCCCAAAGGAGGGTTAGATTATCTAGCCCATAGTCCATGAAAAATAACTGACGCTGAGAAATGATGACCCAGGGAGACAGGCGCGCTCGGTCCAAATGATGCTTTAAGAACACTGAGTCTGTCGCAAGTCCAGAGTGTGTCAGGCGACGCCTCAGGAAGATGCAGGCCTTTAATCAAGGCAGAAATAAAGATTTGCAGAAGTCTCATTTGATTTACTTTTTGACAAGGAGAGGAGTGATAGATGATCCCTGACAGATGAAGCATGGCGCCCTGTGCTATCGTGGTGGCCGGTGGTCTTGATTAGTAGCTGGTCCCATTTCCACCGCCAGGCAGAAGAACTGACAGCTAAAAGAAAAGAGGAAGGCAATTAGAATAGTAGCACGATGTAGGGATCTAGCTAACTCTTCCCACATCTGTGAAACCCACTCATGGGACCGAGAGACTGCTCATGTCCATTTCTGTCAGTGAGCTGAAAACGAGGCTCCTTCTCCGGTGAGCATTACTCTGGATCCACTCTGAAAACACAATCTACAAACAACGTCTGAGTCCATACAGTTAAATAACCTCTTCTGATTTTCAAATCATTCATTGGAACCAACTGTTGCACCTTTCAGAGGTGCTAGGACCCATGGTCCCAGAACAAAATGATCATGACTTTTTGAAGAAAATAACAGAACACCAAGTTGGCATAGACACCTAGTAAAAATCATTCCAGGTCATTCCAGCCTCTTCGCTGGGTTTTCCACAGTGTGCTGGTCTAGACCACTGGGCAGGCTCTACACAGTGTGGCTCGGGAGTGTTTGCAAACTGAGTCAGCTCAGCACATGGTAGTGCTCCGTGTACCCAGCACCCGGCACCCACAGCTCTGCACTGAGAAAAGCATATGCCAGCCTGTCTGTTCCTCTCCAGAGGAGGAAACATGTCCTTGTGTTGCTACTGTATTCCATTTTTATCCTTACTAGCAAAATGCTGAAGTCATTTCCCCCTCATTATTTCTGTTTAAAACCTCTAACCTGCAAAAGCATGTTGAGTAATCTATTTTTAACACTTCGCAGTTATGAAATATGCACATGTTTTATTGCATTTCTTAGTCTCAAATAAGAAAGAGTAGCCACAAATAAAGCAACATTTATGCATGCCATCACTTCCAGGCAACATTTCTTTATATAAGAGCAGAGTCAGGATGTCTGAAGCTATTCTACAGTGAGAGATCTGAATGCCTATCACACATTCAGTCAGTCAGTCAGTGAGGGGGCAGACGGCTGTCCTGAACTTTTCACACACCAAATGCTAGGACACTTCTGTGCCTCCAACATGAATACAGTCACCTATAAAGTGGTGCCAACGCCTATCTTGGGTGCTCATCATCTTGCAATCTGATGCTGCTCCTCTCATAAGGGGTGGTGGAAGGTGTTTCTCCACTGGTTCAAGATGGGCTCGAGGTGTAACTTGCCCTCAAGGAGCAAGTAGCAAACATGAGGCACACAGGAGGCACACTGAGCAGGTTCACACCGAACAGGTTCACACCGAGCAGTTTCACACCAATGCTTGGAGAGGGACAGCCAGGAAGAGAAAAGCATGGGTGAGGATGCAGGAAAGAACAGAGAAAAAGACACAGACTGTGGAGCAGAGAGAATACAGACTGAGCTGTCAATCATCCTGTCATGCTTGTAAATCACCCTGATATGAAAATGACCTGGTACAAATATCTGCATGCTATGACCACTGATGTCACTATAAAACAGCTGAATTTTTATTAACCAACCATGTCGATAAGCGGACAGAATGTGAAGCCAAGTGTTAGACTCTGTCACATGTTATTGCCACAGGTTCATTTGAAAGTGCTTCTTTGTAATATTGCTGCATTAACTGCACAACCCACTCTGGAAATCTATCATATTATTATGCCTACTGATTTCAATTGAAATTGTATTATTAAAATTTATTTTTGAGTGGAAATAAGTCACTTTTTCTTTTTTATAAATAAAACAAATTTTCCTGACCAAACAAGAGAATAATGAGTTATTAGTTTTGTTACCTTCAGAGTAGTTACCATACAGTAAAAGAGGCAAATTTATTTCTTGCCCAACCAAATGAGTATTTTCAGCATAATGAGCTTTTTTTTTTTTTTTTTT
>PVIC010003660.1:0-67605 GCA_004025085.1 Thryonomys swinderianus | reverse complement strand
AGGCAATCCCTTTCACAGTAGCACCCAGAAAAATGAAATATCTAGGAATCAACCTAACAAAGGAAGTGAAAGACCTCTACTCTGAAAACTATAGGACTCTGAAAACTGAGATAGAAAAGGAAACCAGAAAGTGGAAAGATATCCCTTGTTCCTGGGTCGGGAGAACCAACATCGTCAAAATGGCTATACTCCCACAACTGCTACATAGATTCAATGCAATTCCAATTGAAATTCCAATAGTATACTTCACAGAGCTACAGAAAATAACACAAAAATTCATCTGGAACCACAAGAAACCTAGAATAGCAAAAGCAATTCTAAGCAACCACGACATGGCAGGGGGTATTACAATTCCCAATTTAAAACTCTACTATAAAGCTGATGTGATAAAAACAGCATGGTACTGGCAAAGTAACAGACCCGAGGACCAGTGGAATAGATTAGAAGACCCAGAAACAACTCCAGATACACTAAGCCACCTTATCTTTGACAAAGGAGCCAAACATCCCCAATGGAGGAAAGACAGCCTCTTTAACAAATGTTGCTGGAGAAACTGGGCTTTAGCCTGCCAAAAGCTAAAGTCGATGCTTTTAATAGCATCCGACACAACTGAAAAGATACCTAATGATGTGGAAGACAGACAAGACCAAACTGTTCAACCTGATAGGTCTACATTTACCCCTGCTCCTTGTCATCTGAAGAAAACGGCAAAAAATACATGAAACCCTTTCAGATATTGGAAAATAGGTACAGAATTGTGAGTATGGAGAAAGTGAAAATAAATGAAATGAGCCTTACATTTACTCCCGCTTTTGGCATTAAGGTAATTTTGTTCTAAAACACAGCATGGAGAAACAGTGCTTAGCGGGCCCTTTGAGTGAAGAGACAATGGTTAGCGAATGGGGAGGCTGAAATTTAGAGGGTGGTATTGAAAGAATTAAGAGCTATGCAAGAGAGAAACTCAGATATCAATATGTTTCAATCGGAATATATACATGCATAAGGTAAAGCTAAAGAAATGAGATAGGCCAAGAAGTTTTCAGACCTCGTGAGAAGTTAAGTGTTTAAGTTTCTACTAGCCAACATAAAATATTATTAAACTCATGGTGAGTCAAGACTTACTCTAAAAACATAAATAAATAGATCTTTAAATGGTCAAATTGAGTCACAAAGAAACAAACTAATGTCTAAAATGCTTAAATAAAAAATTTGCACTTTTATAAAAAGCATATGACATAGAGCATCTAATTGTTAGGCAAGCAGATGAGAAATGTGGATTATATTAAAAGAATCAAATAGAATGACTAGATAGTGAAAATGTAAAATCTGAAATAAACTTTCGGTGATCATATTAACAGACTACCTGTGGTGAGGGGAAGAAAGGGGGCTTGATAGTACAGTAACCGACTCTCTCCGAAAGAAAGTGGGGGGGCACACACGAAGACAGAAGGAGGGCTGGGGCAGAGTGCAGGGGCGCCGTGCGGCTCCATTGCCAAGAAGAGAACCTAAATTCCATCCCTGGTACCACCAAAAAAAAAAAAAAGACAAGGACAAAGGAAAATTATAGAGACTCAACAATTCATGAGACAACTTCAGCATAAAACACATGTAATACCTTTCTACATAAAGAGGAGGGACAGCAATTTATTTGAAAAAGAAATGATCACTAAATATATTCCAAATTTGATTTGAAAGGATATAAGGTCACATATTACAAAAGGCAATACACTCTCAAGTGGGCTATCCATAGACACCTCATGAAGGAATGTCATAATTAAATTATTGAATCTGTGACAAAGTAGCAGCAAAAGAATGACAGATTGATATAAACATTATAAACTTCTCATCAGAAATTATAGAAGCCAAAAAAAAAAAAATGGGATCACCGTAAGTCCTTGCCTTATGAGCATTTCAATTGCAAACTTTCATAGATAGGAATGGATGTTGCATTATTAATATTTGTAGAGGCAAACAAATCGTGGAAGTAGATCATATGTCCACAGGGCATTGTCCCAGCTGTGACTGTGCACAGTCAGTTAGAGCCCAGGAGGACCGAAAACAAAGGAACGTTTTTAATTAGATATTCGTGTCAAAGGTATATAAGACTCACTTTGTTGGACTTACGAATATATCTAATTTATGAATGGTCTCTTACAATGGAACTCATTATTTAGTCAAGGACTTAGTGTACTCTTCTTTCAGTACTAGAAGGAAAACTTTCAGATCCTAATTTATATCAAGAGAAAGTATCTTTTAAAAGCAAAAGCAAATTAATATTTTGTGACAAGTCAGAACTCACAGAATTCATTACCTGTAAATTTATATTAGGAGATATGTAAAAAGAGGTTCTTAAGGCCAGGCGTGGTGGCTCACGCCTGTCATCCCAGCACTCGGGAGGCAGAGGCAGGAGGACTGCTGAGTTCCACGCTTGTCTGGGCTCCATAGTGAGCTCAGGGCCAGCCTGAGCTACAAAGCGAGACCCTGTCTCAAAAAAAAAAAAAGTTCTTCAGGTGGGAAGAAATGACAAACAGATGGAAATGGGGAAATAAAGCAGTGAAGATTGCCAGAAACAGTCAGTAGAGAAAAAGGTTTTTGCCCTTTAAAGTGATAACTGAACTTTCAAAATAAAAATGGTGATATTAAATTACATGATTTACAATATTTGAAATATGTGACAATAATTAACAGTGGAGATAATGCAGAAATAAAAGTATAAACTTCTAAAATTGTATAATATAATTGACGATTGCTTTGATGGATTTATATTTTCAAGCTGAAGGTAACTACTTTAATTAGGCAAAAATGTAGAAGACTTGAAATCATAAAATAAAATCCAACGTGACATGAAGGGACAAAAGCAGATGAATAGAAAGTAAAATGCAAAATATTATATTCATTCAACATACTGATTTTCGTATTGTTATAGTTTAGATCTAAATTCCCGCCCCACTGTGTCATGTGTCCAGAGGTGGGAAGTCACCAGAAGCTGTGGATTGATCAGCAGATTAATCCATTGGTGAGTTCATCTCTAAATATGTTGTGAGGAGATGAGACCCAGCTGGAAATCAGTCATCATTTCTGCTTGAACCCAGCAAACAATAGACTGAACCCTCTGGAACTTCAAGCCACAATAAACTTCTCTTCCTTCACATATATGTGGTATAGTATTTTTCCAGTAATTTGAAAATGAACTAATATGCATTAAATATAAATGGTTATAAAATGATTACAAGAATATTTCAAATTAGATAGACACTGAACCTTACCCATAAGTTGGAAGATGATAAGGAAACAGGAGAGTTATGTTAAAATAATACTAGATTAAAAAATTAATAAGAATAAAAAGAATGATTTCATAATTGTAAAGTTTTGTGTCCTCAAAAAGTCATAGCAATAATAACTGTATACACTCATGTTTTGCTTTGGCATACAGTAAGTAAAATGGGATAATTGAAAGGAAAATATGCAAATTCATGCTTAATAGAATAACAATTGCTATAATAATCAGAAAACTTATAAATACATAGAACACTACAGAAGATCCAAATAATCTTGACCTACCTTATACGGTGATTCCTAGGTTCAAAAACACTATTTTTATGAACAATTTGGTTTGCAAACAAAGAATTTGGCAAAATTTTGTGGGTTTTTTTGTGAATTTTGCATCAAGCAACATACACAACTGTGGCCATCTCTTCTGTATGAACATAAATATGGTCATCTTCTCCAAAATTGTAGAAAGAACTGAATTTGTGAAATGATGTTCCACTGTATTTATGTTCTGTAAATATCACCTCACCGAATAACAGTAGAATATATATTTTTAATACATGGCCGATAAATTTCTTTGAAATCATATTAAATCTGTTCACTACCCATCAAATATTGCAATGAAAAAGAACAATAGAGATGACTCAGAATTCCTGGTTTACTTAGAAATTGAACACTATCTATATATACATTAAATGTCTATAAAGAAATCATATAGGAAATTAGAAAATATTTTTCTAATATTTTCTAATATTGTTATAATTTTAAGTATAAATGAATAAACAACATACCAAAATTGCAGTCAGAAGTTGAACCAGTACTTACAAGTTTGTAACCTTGAATGCTTGGAATATAGAAAATGTGGATGAGTTTCTGCAAAGAAAAGCAGGAAAAAAGTTAAATAGAAAATAAAAGGTGATTCATAAATATATTAGAAAGTATTTAATAGATAAGAAGGAAGAAAACAAAATCATTAAAGCAAAGATTGTTTGAAAAATGTCAGCCTTCAAGAATGGAGGGAAAATTCAGAAAAGAGTATTAGAAATGTACAGAACAAAATGAAAAGACACTGCATATGGAAGTAGAACTTCATAAAAGAGAACATACATTGGATAAAAATTTTCTAAGACTGGTAAGTGATACCAAGCTAAGGACACAAAAATGTTGCCAAGGTAAGAGCAGGATAAATAAAAAGAAATAGCCAGTCATATTACAATAATACTGCTGAACATCATGAGAATGACAAAATGAATACATTTTCAGATAAATAATAACTGAGGTATGAGTCAAAAGCTGATGTACGTTAAAAGAAATACTAAAGGTACTCTAAGGGCAGAAAGTAAATGATCCTAAAGGTAAACAAAAACATGCAAATGATCAAAGTACAATAAAATGGTATAATTTAGTTATTTTAAAATAGAGATATATTTAAGAATAAAAATAGGCTTGTGTCAACTGTCTTACATGATATTAAATAATTTAAGATTGCAGATCTATATTCAAGTAGATATGTAGTTTCATTAAATATGAAGAACTAAAACATGAATGTCAGATGAGGTAAAAATAATAATGCTATAGTTTCAGTTTTAAGAAAAACCTTATAAATAAGAGAACAAAAATGCAAAGGTCCACATTAAAAACCTACAGTGACTAATTAAAAAAATGAGAATTGAAAGCAAAAAGATGTTACTAAAGAGGACAATTTCATAATGATCCAGCATTTACTACGATAGAAATCCTTAATTTACATACATATAGCATCAAAATAAAAAAGCAAAAAGTAATGAACTATGAGAAAAATAGCTAATTTCAGAATCATATTTGAAGATGGAACGCACTTCTCTCATAAAATGACAAGTAATTCAAGTAACAATAGAAGTTATAAAAAGAAAAAGTAGTAAATTGATCTACTTAATGTTTTTAATTGAGTTTATTGGTACATTCTACATATGCAGTGGCGTCACATTCACCAGTGGGCATTTGTAGCTGTACATGATCCCTCTTGATTCTTATTTTCTCCCATCCACATACTCTCCCTCAAGCTCTCCACTTCCCGCCATATTCATAAGCTTTGTTTCCATTAAACTAAGAGCAGGAAAACCTGTATTATTTCTATAAAATAGGTCTCAAAAATTTCAAAGGATTGAATTTAGAGTATGTTCTCTGACCATGATAGAAGATGAATTTATTAATAATCTTTTATTAGCAATAAGACTAACTAGAAAATAGTCAACTATTTGAAATATTCTAGATTATCAGAGATAATATGAAGAACATTAGAAGATTTTGTGAATTGAATAATGAAAATAACATTTAAACTATGTGATGCAGCTGAAGACTTGCTTAGAGGGATACATACAGCCATTTAATGATGACTTAGAAAAATCGCCTGAAAATCAGTGTCATTAGTGTGTTTCTGATGAAGCAAGTAAAAATAGAACAATAAAATCAAAAGAAAGCAAGAAATAATGACAAAATATGTTGGAAGTAATGATACAAGGAACAAAGTTACAATTGAGAAAATACATATAGCCAGGAGTTGACCTTTTGGAAAGAATAATAAAATTGTTAACTTCTCAATATTGGTCAATAAAAAAACAAAAAGTACCATATAAAAATACTTGGAATAAAAAAAGGGCACATTACCAGAAGTCCTAAAACTCTGAACAACTGTATGTCAGTGTATTGTAATTGATACATACTTGTATATGAAACTCGTGTGATCATTATGATTATTTCCACTTTTGCTCAGCTATGTAGAAACAGGAAAAAGAAAAATAGAAATTATGAGATTTAAAATTACGTATTTTTCTTGGACTAGATGAATTTATTGTTGCCAGAAGGTTTCAGCAAAAAAAAAGTTCAAAGTTGCCTGGAGGTAGGACAATGCTGGTGACATATTGATTGATATGGCTAAGTTAGAGCTACGCCGCCTTGAGAATAGTCACATAGTTGTCACAGTAATGATTGAAATTGACAACAGAATGTCAGTACTGTTAGGGAATATGCGATTTATTCAGCGACAATGTTATGAAATCATATAGTATTGAGGAAGTTCCACGAAGTAGGAGAAAGGTACCAGGAGGCATTTCTTACCTGATTTTTGGTTCCCTTTGTGCACGTTCCCTATAATAGGTGGTGCATTTACTTTGTAAGGACACATCATGTTCTTTAGAGCCAACTGTATTTCTGAGCACAGGCGAAGAATTTGAATAAATCTTTCTGTTCCTATATAATAAAAGTCTCAACATATTCTTGAGGAAATCCCATAAACTGTCTTGAATCACAGGTTAATTGCAAGAATTGCAAGATTTGATTATCCCAAGTGGGGTTTGGTAGACTTGAAGTCCCATTCTGTTTTCATAAGTGGTCATTAATTGTGTATAAGTATGAGGAAAGCTGGTTGACCAGATGACTAGTTCCTTCACACTATGATAGGTTCAGCTGACTGTCTTTTTTAAAAAAGGTGGCCCAGTGAGGGCACTCCATAAGGTTTTATAATAATTGAACAAATCTGGTGGAAAGATCAGGAGACTGATCTTCTTAAAAAGGAAACTGAAGGCTCTGAGAACACAGGTGATTTTATCTTTTTCCCTCCTCTAAGGCTATGACTAGACACATACATATATGTTGTAATGAACCAAAATTTTATAAATTATTAAAGATAAGTAGTAATAAACATTGTTATCACTGATATTGATGAGATTATGATTAAATGAAAGTGAGGCAATTATTGGCATTTGATAGTCTGGTCAAAAGAAGAGTGCACTTTAAACTTTCTGATTGTCAATAGTAAGACTGATTTCAAGCAGTCAGTGAGGAAAATAGCACTATTTTTAAATACCAAAATCTAAATTAAATTTGATGTGTTTTCACTCATAATTTCTCATAAAAGAGGAAGTAGTGTAATAAATTGTACTGTTTTATAAAAGAACTTGTACATAAAGTAGAAATAACATTAACCTTGAAAGAAAATGATATTTTTATATCAGATTTTAAATAATGACATAAATGCTAGTCAAACATAAACAACTTACAAGTTAAGTTAGAAAATTTCAAGGAGATCAGCAGAATATATGTATAATCCCATGTTCAAGAACCCTGCAGGTGAATGTAGTTAAAATTATGGACAGTTATAAAATGAAGTTTGATTTAAAATTATATAAAGCTACAGTGAAAAAAATGAGAAAAGTGGAAATCTACCAATGTTCAGCTTCATCTGTTATCCACAGTTGGGAAGCTGGGTGGTACAGGTAGTTATGGAAAATATTTTGTATAAGAGTTTTGTAATCAGAGCTGGGTTCAAGTTAATAATTATCTGTACCAGCGATGCTAACACTAGTACCCAAAATAACAATTCTTTAAAAACTGATGAAGGCAGAAAGGGCCCTGATGAACAAACAGCAAGACAAAAGGAATAATGCTGTTGCTTTTGATGAAACGTATTGTTTTAGAGAAATAAATTATTAATCCTTTTGTTGCTTTGTTGTGCTTTTTCAAAGAGAAAATGCCTTGTACTAAAGAAAATATAGTTCATGTTTTAATGCCCAAGTAATTACAGAGGGTCAGCCCCAAGATTCTCATCGAGAAGGCTAGAAATCGTTAAGAATGATAGAACTGTGGAGATTAGTGTGGAGATTCCTCAGAAACTTAGATTAGAGGTCCCATTTACCCTGCTATTCCCCTGCTAGGTATGCACATGAAAGAATTAAAAGATTCGTGTCACAGTGACATATGTGCTCCCATATTTATAGCAGCTCAGTTTGTGACAGCTCAATCTTGGAAACAACCCAAATGCCCATCAACTGGAGACTAGGTAAAAAAGATGTGTTTTTTTTTCTATAAAATGGAATATTACTCTGCCATAAAGAACGATAAGTTGGAGTCATTTTTATTCAAATGGATGTACCTTCAGGTCATACTCGTAAGTGAAATAAATAGGTCACAGATCTGTCAATATCATAAATGAGCTCTAGAATAGATGGTAGATATTGTGAAATAGAAACTATTCAAAGGGAAATGGGGAGTAGGGGTAAGTAACAAGGGGAAGAAAAGTTACAATGGTAATAAAAAAGGTCCCAAAGCTTATGTATATAGGAGTGAGGGGTTGTAGGTTGGGTATGGTAATGGGAAGAATGAGAATTAAATTATGTCATATACTGATACAATTTCTCCATATTGTGTGTGACCATGATGTGTATATATCTTGTACCAGTAAAGATTATAAAAAGAATGGTAAAACTGAAGGTGTTTAAATTTGAAAAGGTAAAATTTCCAGAACACATTATTGATTTTAATATTTAGAATATATTTCATGTAAAATTATAGTCTATTCATAAAAGTTATATAATATGAAAGGCACAACTTTGATGAAATAAAGGACAGTAACTTATTAATATCGGAAGTGATTTTTAAATAAGTAAGTTCTTCAGCAAGTCTCTTAGTATTCAACAGGCAGGAAAGGACTCCTTCCAGGAAAGACAAAGCGCCTATTAAGATTTATTTCACTTTTCGGATTTGAGGATATTCTAGGGATAGATATCACGGTGACAAGTCCTGCTTGGAAACAGAGCTAGAGATAATGGTTTCATTAAATGGATTAAAATGTCAAAGACTTTCAAAGTGAATGAAGGTCTAGATAACCAATCCTGAAGTCTCGTCTTCAGAGCTAAGACACTGAGCAGTAGATACGCAGGGGAAAGACCAGCAGGGCCGGACTGCAGCTCCCAGGACTCTTGTCTTCCCCTGTCTAGGCGGAGGGATACGAAGGCCAGTGCTGATTGGGGAGGAAAATGAAACGGAGTGAAATATTTCCCTTGGTCGGCAAGCTGCAGACAAGTATTGGAGACATCATTCTTACACATTCTAAGATAGATTTAATAAAAATTATGATAAATCAAGGAACCTAATCAAACTGTTCATTTAAATAGACACCTTTTGTGAACCATATATGTACACTATAAAACTTGTTCTATATATGTATTACAATAACAAAGGCTATCGAATGCTTGTGTTTTTGTATATTAAAAGTTACGTGTATGTCATTTGTAATTTTATGTTTCTTACTGTAGCCATAATTTCACAAATAAGGAAACTGAGACTTAAAAAGGCCAAGTGATTTGTGGAAAAGCAGAGCTTAAAAGGGGTCTAACCACTATGTAGAGTCTAGGTTGTTGATGCCGGAACACTAACCATTAGCCTGCGGGTAATACTTGTGTGTATTATTCATGTTATTGGAGAACAAATTAGTCTGAATTTTAACTCTGGCAAACAAAGAAATGGAGACTTTTGCAAGAGGGCCCGTGCCTTTCAGGAGGTTGGCAGTCACATGTGCCACCCAACTCCAGATCCAATAGAACGCGCGCTACTGTCCAACCTTCCGTATGGCGGGGGGTCTGGGCCCGTCACAGATGCCGCGGGCAGCTTCCTGCATCACCTGCAGGACGAGCGGGACTGCCAGCAGCTCGGGCCTCGCCGGGCCCGGACCGTGAAGCCGCGATCACTGACACAGCAGCAAGGCTGGGGACCGGGCAAACTTGGGCACGTTCGCCTTAACCCTTCGCCGGCTGCGCAAGAGGGAGCGGAAATGGGGGCAGCGCCAGTAGGGATAGGCAGGGCTGACAAAACACGGGCTCCCAGGGCACGCTGAATGACAACTTCGAACAATGTGGCTCGGCTGTGCAAACAACATCAGACAGGCCAAACTTGCATGCAAGAAATCAAAGCCTGAGTGACTCTTTTTGGGCAAATGTGTCTGGCAGCCTACAAGGAGGAAAGGCAGGGCTGGAAGTACAATATGCTCCGCAGACAGAGGAGAGAGTCCCAGCCCACAGACAGCTTCCCTGTGTACGAAGTGTGGAAAATCTGAGACACGCACTGGGCTCTTCAGCCACGTTTTCACCCTTGGAAAGCAATCAGCCAGAAGAAAAATCTCCAATTTAAATGACAGCAAAATGTATGCTTGGAGTTATCTGACCAAATTAGTAACTGAGATATTCTGGGGACTTAATTTGCACATTGAGTTTTAATAGTATTATATTTGTATAGCAGATTATATAACCAAAAATGTTAATGGGAAAATGATTTTATTTGACTGGGAAATTGGCACCCCGACTAATTGTCTGAAAAGGAGCCAATTTTAAAATTCAGATGCTATTTGAATGAACTAGTATTGACTGAATTAGGATTTATTATGTAAAATATGCAGTTCTAAAAAATAGCCTAAGGAAAGAAAAAAGGACTCAATGAACGAAGCCTGTGTACTCCACTGTTTTCTAGGGTGGATTTCAGAACGGTATGTGTAGAAACATCGAGAGGAACCACAGGCCCAAGACGGGAATAGGTGGCCTTCGGTGAATGGACGATGTGAATGTTTCCATTGCCAAAGGAAAAGGAAGAGTGGCTCCTCATCTATGCGTAATTCAGCCAGATAGTAACTGCTTAGTAAAATATTAGATAACCATTTTATAAATGACTTTAGGTTTTACTTCACACAGATTAGGACTAAATGCACATATATGTAGGATTGACCATGTTTTGCGTATGTTAGAATGCTGGGTTTATCAAGAAAATTTGGAGCTTGCTATCAATATGTGATTAGTTTTACTACCATAAAATATATTAGCTATGACTACCAAAAGCAATAAAAAACAAGATTTGCTGGAAGCTGCTTTCATAGATGAAACCTTTGGAAATATTAAGCTTTTTATTGTTTCGAAAAGATCTCTTCTCTTAGCCAACTATTGTGATCTTTTGATTCAGACCAACCTTGTCTCCTTCTGAAGAAGCTTACCTAGATTTTCTAAATAACAGTCAACATTGTCTTCCTTATTTGTCACTTCCATTTCAGAAATGGAAATCACAAGATTTCCTTAGAAAACCAGGCCTTTTCTTCCCCCACTCCAGCTCCTACTGGCCCTACCCTTGAAGACATCTTCAAGTTGCCATAGACCAACTGTGAGTGTTAAATGCATAGCTTTGACAGGAGCTAAGTCTTTGGGGCCTTGAAATCAAGTTTTCCTCTGCTCTTGGCATTTGAAGACTGAGCGTGTGCTTTGACACCAGTAAGAGAGGATGTGAGCAAAGCCACTTTCAGAGCATCAGAAGTGTCAAGAGCAGGAAAAATCAGGCGAAGGAGAAAGCATGAAGGTAATTGCCCGCCTAGAGTATCCGGTGAAGTCCCTCATGGCTGATGGGACCCTCTGCTCTACTGATAAATGCTACATAAGCTATCTGCCAGGCTCCAGGGCTACCCAGTTCTTTTACACAGAAGGAAACACAGAGGTGAACACAAAAGCAGCCACATATAAAATTTACTTTATAAAGTAAACTTTTTAAAATAGGACGTCATACTTCACTCACAAATCTGTCACACACGCACACACCTATGTGTGTGTGTATCTGCTTGTACGTGTGTGTGTTTAAGTAGATTCCCCTTGAATTTCATATAGCTAGAGCACTTACCATAATTGAATGTTTGAAGATCAAACAATATATTTCTAAGTGAATATTTTCTCCTGTTTATAGGGGATTTTAGTTTAGATTTAAGCTGCAAACTGTAACTGCATTTCTGTATTGTGTGACAGTACCAAACGCTTCCTTTCTAATGCTGGAGTACCGTACATTTACATTGGCTACCTCTTATAACATGGCAGCTAGTAAAGTTTTCAAACTGGATACACTCATGTATCCTGCATGCGGATTAACTAGCAGAAAATTACAGCAATAATTGTGCTTTCTAAATTTGGTTACTTTTCAGATTTTGAAGGAAAAAAATAATGTCATCAGGGTGGCAACACCTGTACTCAAACATCCCCTTCCTCAATACATTCCCTAATAACATCATTAAACAATTTTCATTAGTATTTATTTCAGCACACATAGCAACCTGTACAACTTTAGGAGAGGATATAAATTAGCATTATGGAGTATGAGCATTTGCAACATGGCAAAACTGTTCCTTTTGGCAACCATTTGGCATTTTTAAAGCCCCACGCGCTCTGCTTAACATAACTCCCAACAGGAGCAGCAAAACGAGACGAAGGTGCCGTTCCTACACGGGGCGAGCGGGGCTGACGACACCCGGGCGCGTTCACGACCGCCGCCCTGCTCACACCCTCAGTAAATGGACGAGGAGACCCCATGGGGGACGATAAACTTGCGCGAATGGACGGGAACCCTTCTGCTCTGCTGGACTTTGTGAGTAGTGTCTCAGAGCTGATTTCTGCCCAAGTGAAATGGATTGGATTGTTGGATCTCTCTTCTGGCAGGAAATGTTTTTCATCTCTGCATATCCTTCTCCCTGTTCCCTTTGGTTGGCTTGATGACAAAGGCTTCCGCAAGACCCAGACACGAGTCATCTCTCCTGGGAAGCCTTTCCGAAGGCACTGCTCGGGCCCCTCCGCTGTCCTGGATTATGGGGCTCTCTCCTCATGCTTAGTACAGTTCCTCAGATCCTTTCATCGCAAACTCTCCTAGTGTCTGTCATTCATCTAACCCAAGTGTAGCACTGAGGGCTCACAGTGTCTTTTAGCTTCATATGTTACTATCCCAGTGTGATTTGTTTTAGCTTTTCTCCTTCTATTCTTAACATAAACAGAACCTCAATTCTAGGTCAGAAAGGTGTAGGAAGATTACATACAGGTGACGGTGAGGCCACTGTGGACCCCTATCATGGAACACTTTATACTGTCATCAGAATTGCTTCCCCAGACTGACCTAAATTTGATTAGCAAGCAGCCTACTGTTAATCTAAGGATGAATAAAGAGAGCTACCCAGACTGTCTTGTGAAACACCATGACTGCAGCGTTTGCTATTAAAAATTCTTTTTTAAAGTGCATTCTAGAAAAAACTGGCAGACCTTTTACAAGAAGACAATAAAGCCCATGTCCTGTAATCATTAAGTAACAAACTTTTATTTTTGTCTTATTTCTTTTCTGAAAATTAGAAGTAAAGAAGTAGAATAACACAGTTACAATCTCTGGAGTAGCTGAAGTCCACTGTTTTCTTGTGGAGTCCAGGGTCTCTCCCATCTTTATCTCCTCTTTCTTGAAGTGTGCCAGTAGTGAATTGGCCATTTTTTATTCTTACGTTTTGAAATTTTATTTTCTGTACGATAGACATAAGTCTATATAACCATGGTGTTTTCTCTGAAAGTATTAATGAAATTAAGGTATTAATGAAATTAATGAAATATATTGCAGTATTATTGTTGATATATACCTGATATATATACACACATGTGTACGATTGTATATATTACTGCATTATATGTGTGTGTATAAACTACTTAGATATATGGTATAAAACTCAGTGGAAATTTATATCCAAATAAATACAGAATATTGTGGTATTGAAAATGTTGGCTATCAATATTCAAAATATTATATAATTCAGACTGCAGAAATGTATTTCTGCTTTTTATTTAAAATGTAATTGCTCTTGAGAAAATTATTTAACCTTTCATCTATATAGTTGGGATAATAAAATACATCCAGTATGTTGTGAAAATTCAATATGTCAGGGTATATATAGCTGTCATAAAAGTGTAAATATGGTAAATGTTCAATATATGTTAGCAAATATGTTGTAAGAACTATCGTGGTAGTATAAGTAACATACTAGCACTACTAATAAATAATTTAAACAAAAAGGATAAGAGGTATCAAAAGTGCCATGGATAAGAATGTATCTGTTTGTTAACAACTAGAAGTCTTTCAAATTCTTGAATCATAATAAACAAAAGAGGTTTTACTCAAGAATTATAAATAGTGACTGACAGTGACAGTACCACTCCTATCCTATTCTTTTCTTCTTTTACACTGTGGGGTATTTTTAATAGCCATTCAGATACTGAGTGTATTTTAGACAACTACTATATAAATGAACTACTATAAATGTCAGTTACATTTTGTAATTATTAGTAAAATATTTCTGTATTAATGAAATTTTAATCCACTGATTAAGTTTAGAAATAGAATTTGTAACAGTTATATCATGATCAACATCATGTCTCAAAACGTAACAAAACAGAGAACCTTAAATAGCAGATCATTGTTCTCAGATTATTTTGTGAAGTTGAAAAGAATACTGGCAGCCTTGGCAGTATGCTGCTTTTGGCTCCCATATTTTCTTCATTTTGTTGCTTGGAATGCCTTTCTTCAAAGTTTTCAGATGCAATCATTTGATTTCTAAAGAGAAATATAAAGATCTTCCATCACTAGGATCTAGCTTGAATCTTTTACGAGATAGAAGTTGCTGATTACCAGAAAGAGATGCCTCTTTTTTCATTTCACCACTTGTGAAATGAAATATATAGTCATGCCAAAACCCTCAAAGAAGTCTGTAGGTAAACCTCTTGGAAAATATGAATAACAGTTAAAAATTGTAAGATGATTTATAATGCAAAGGTGTATGGTGAATAGTATACAAATATCAGGTCTTGGTTTAGAAAAAAATGACATCAAATAGTCTTTGTTCTTCTTTCATAGACGTATAAGACACTGCAATTAAAATTGTCTGAAATTAAAAACCAATTTAGTTGTACTTTCCTAAAATGTTGATTTTATTAAGAAGTGCATGAAGTACTAGTTTCCACTATCTCACACAATTTTATATCAGGAATAATCAAAAGCAAATAAACAGGAATCATCATTCATCTTTTTAATAAAATCTTAAAATACTCTGCTGTTTACATCTTTAAAGAAATTAAAATATCTGAGGAGTAACATCTTAATTAGGTGCTCTCCTTGTGTAGTTACATATGTTGATTTTTAAAACGTTTTGTCAAAAGAAAGGGAAAGAGAATGTGCGAAATGTGTGCAGACAGAAGCAATAGAATAATATGTTTCCAAACTAATCATCTTTTCTAGGTGTATTCACTCCCAATAGAAACCCACGTGGATATCTGAAAAGATGAAATCAGTTGAGTTGGTTTAAGGCCAGAAGTTGGTTTCACGGTACACAAGAATAGATCATAATTGTTGATAACGAATCCCTGTTACTTTGCCTTTAAGTATCGTGTAATGTACTGCCTTACTTGTTGGGTCATTTCTTTAATTTATATCCGTGTCAGACTTGGGGTAGTCCTGCTCGCTCTCGGCCATGGCCGCGGTGGACAGGCCCTGTGTCTCCGGGCAGCTGCCGCGTCGCCCTGCCTCCCCAGCCTCCCCTTTCTTGAAGTGTTTCTTTTGTTTGTCTCCATTACACCAGCGTGCAGGGACACAGTGTTTCCGCACAGTGGGAGTTGCCAGTCTCCGAAGAGGCTTTCCAGCGTTGCTTTTTAGACTGAAATCATTACAATCTTCAATAGCTACTTGGATTAAAAAAAAAAAGGAGAAGGAAAGAAAGAAACTAGCACATTATTATTCTCACAACCATCTCGATGTAAAAAAGAAGCTATTTACTCCTTCCCCCTCCCTGCCCCCCCCGCTCATCTTGCTCCTTTTCTCTCGTGATGTGTTTCCTTCACACCTAAGTTCAGTTCGCGTGGCCCTGGCTCACTAATTATCTTCAGAGTGTGCAAAACATTTTTCCAGTTGGTTCCGAATATTTTTACATTGCTTAGAAGGGGATTGTACTCAGTTATATCTTGCACTCATTGACATCTAAATCACTACTTTCTAGAATGTAAAATACATCAGCACTTATCCAAGATAATATTTTCAAACTCAGAAATTATTAACATGCATTCATTTGATGGGAAACTTATCTTAGTAACAAGTCCACAACTGACTGTTACATAGAGAATTATTTTTAAATTTTTATTCATATATCACACACAGCTACCCTGTTTTTCTCCCCTCGGGGCTCCCAGGTGCCCGCTTGCCATCAGGAGTGCCCTGGGTTCCTGCACGTGCCATGAGTGACCCTGAGCGCACAGTGAAAACGTGGGGCGCGAGGAGGTGTCAGCAGTGCCCTCGCTCCGTGAACAGGATTAGGGTATGTGAACACACAGTATTTCCAGCAGAGGTTCAGGCTGCTGTCGTGCGATTTATTTGTTCTCTTCAGTGAGCAAAATTATAAATAATGGAAACGGATGGCATGAATAAAAGGCAGAGTAATTTATGTACTTTATCAAACCTAGACCACCCATTTGTACCCTACATCCTGCCAGATTCAAGTATATTAAAAAAAATCAAAATAATATAACGTTTTCTTCGTTAACTATACACTAAAATAACAAATACAATGGATATGCAGTACCTTTTATTCATGCTTCTTACTCTGATGTCTTTGAAAATAAGTATTCAATGAAATGCAATCAGGTGCATGTGTTCTGATGTGACGCTACCGTGTTCCCCAGACGTGCCACAGAGTTTCCCAGAAGATGTCAGCAGAGCTGCTCCGTCTGTTCGCCTCAGTCCCGGGCCTCAAACAGAGGAAGCAGTAGAGTTAGTGTCTCGTAAAAAAGAGGTCTACTTGCACCATTTCTTAAACTTAATCTACTTTGATCTTTGTACTAGATCAGAAATAATGGCACAGTTTCTGCTCTCTAAAGTAAAAATATTTCACCCATTTTGTTAGAATGTTCCTTCTTAGATTTTTATTTGGAAGGAACACATTGTACTTAACCTAAAACTAGGTGTTTAGGATACAACTTTTCTTAACTGTGCTTCTAATTCAAGATCTAAATTAAGTAATGTTTTTCTATGAACCTTGTTTGTGTTGTCTTGGATATATTTCTACTTTCTTCTGAAATCTAATGTTTATATATTTTTCATGTGCTCATTAAGTTTCCTCTTGTTTCATAAACATATACATAGCATCCCTGTTTGCTCTCCCATTGTCTCCAAATTCCTTAATGACTAACATAATGTATCCTTTTATAAATTTCAAGCTTCTCCATGCTCTTCTCTCAGTATTTAGTACACTGGCACTTGTTGAGCATATCACTAAAAAATGAAAATGGCAATGCTTCAGTATCTCTTTTGTGTGTCATAAATTTCTCTGAATATCTATTAGAAAAAAATCTCAGCAATCTTAGTATTTATAACAAAAGACTGATAGGGGAACAAATCAGTGCTTACTGTTTTCAGATTCTGAAAGATACATGTCCACGCTAAATGCAACTATTACAAGTGAAATTCTATTATTAGAAGCAAAAACATCATGAAAATATGTCTTCATAGATTTCCTTCCCATGATCTGCCAATAGGACTGTAATGTGAAATAGAGTGAATAGTTCAACTTTAATATCATATCTGCAAATTACAGCTCTTTGAAATGCACCACTTGCTCAAAAGGCTATGAATGATGTCATTTGCACCCATGTAGGGAAATATCTTCTGCCTGACTTTTCAGATCTATTTACAGAGATCCAAAATGTTCTGCCTATTTGTTTATCTAAAATATGTTTCTTCGTGAATGTCAGAAAGGAATTGCTACTGTAATCCCAGGTATCAATTTGCTTCCTGTAGGATATTGCCTTATGATCCCTGCTTGGTCTTCTTTTATTTTTTTCTAATCCCAAACCCTAGAGGCATCATTTCAGCCTAAGTTAGTGATTTAGAGGCTCTGATGCTTTTATTTATAAATGTGTATGCCATAAAAGTTACATAGCCCAGAATGCAATGAACACTGGTCACAAAATTTTGTTTTGAAAATCACAAACATGTCCTAGTACATATAGCTTCTGCCTGGCCATATTTTTTAATACTGGAGTAGCTGCCAGCTTGCACATGTTTGCTCTAAGTTTAGAATCTTGTTAAGATTTGGGAATCTGATTTGGGGAAATCATACAAAATATTGTGCGCATTGGCTAGTGGACTGCCCAACAAACAACTTCATCGTTCATTTTCTGGGCAGATCCCAATCAAATATATGACCTAAGCTTGTTCAACTGGGACTGGACGTACAGCATCTGCTGTGATTCTCTTCTTCATTATGGATCATTTTGGATAATTCAGAATTAAACTGTGGAAAAAAGATGTAATAAACTAACCTTTATTAAGGCTCCACAACCTCAGTAGGTGCCTTATAAATCGCCTTCTAATACCAATTAAATTCCCCATAGCAGCTAATAAGACAGGTTAAAACCTGAATACTGATCTGCTTTGCCTCTTTGCCAGGTTGGGAGAGCGAATCTGGAAGTAGCTTTTAGTCAGTAGTTTTTAAGTAAAGGATTTTGACTATTGGAATTAGGATCTGCTCTGCAAATGCTATTGTTTATTTGAAATAAATAGAAACTGTGATGTAACAAAAGAAAGGTTAAATGGAGAAGGGGGAAGAGTAGGGAAGGAAAAAGCAAAGGAAGATAAAAACAAAATGAGAAGGGAGAATGGAAAGGAAAGTTAAAGAATTGCAATAAATTCCTTTAATATGTATGTTTTTGGTTAAAGATAGCTTGAGAAGTACTGATTTGGATTTAAATATATTAATTTCAGTTGAAGTGCATGTGCTGACATAATAAATGTTTTTTAAGGTAATGAATCATTATTTTAAAGGTCACCAATTAAATTGCTTCCCCGAATACTTTTCCACCTGCCGTTCTGCAGGTGTACAGCTTCCTCAGCTACGGCTGGTGGCACAGGGATGCCACACTTTTAGGTGGAAACCGACGTACTTTACGATCCCAGATCTGTGGCTAAACCTTGTCCTTTTACATGTGTCTGGCATGAGAAGTAAGTTTTCTTCTTCTCAGTTTTTATCTAACTCTTGGATCCATCCCAGGGAAGTAGGCCATAGATGCAGAAATAAGCAGTTTTCTATCCTAAATTGGGGCCTGAATTTTTCAGTTAACACACGCATACACTTTCAGGGCAATGCTTGTCTCCTGCTTTCCATTGTAGTTTGCCTGTGCTTATTGTCTTACAGTGAGAGGCAGGAAATACAAGCACACGTGGCAGGGGATGTATCCCAGCAGCCTGAAAGCGGAGGGGCCAGGCCAGGACGAGCGTCAGCAGGTGGGGAGAGGGAGGGAAGCAGTCTCACGAGCAGAATTTTAACTAAAATCTCAGTTGAAGTTTGCGGTAGTTGTGGGTCTTGTTCGGCTGGACACGTATCAGAAACAGTGGTGAGGTCTTTTTGGAAAACAAAAATCAAATAAACTTTCCTAATTTTTAAGCACAAGTAAAAGGAAAAACTGGACGTATTTCTAGGGACCTTTCAGGGTCATGGAAGGACCCTACCAAAGAGTAGTCCTAAAGCTCAAGCTCCCCGCGGTAGTGGGCATTGACTGTAGCGAGTTCTAAGTTAGATTCCTCACCGTTAAAAAATTATTTTGAGTCGGAATCTCCCTAAATTTCCCAGAGTAAGCTCAACTTGTGATCTTCCTGTGCAGTCTCAGGAGTAGCTGAATTACAGGCATGTGCCACCAGCCTGTTTCAAGCTGCTGACCAAGCCATCTATGAGACTCGAAACAGTCTGCTCAGCTTGAGCATAGCTTGTGTCCAGCCAACAGCCAAAGGGCCTTAGTCCAGCCGCCAGCGAGAGGTTCAAAGCGGAGACAGAGTCAGACTGTGTAAAGACAAAACGTTCAGTGAGAGAAGATAATGGGGATGGCTATTTACAACTTACTCGTGGGGAGGTAAGTGTTTAACATGTCCATTTAGGCATGGTGGGCTTTCACCGTAAATAAATGATTTAGAGTGACCAACCCAGGAAAATCATGATTTAAATTAGTATTCTCTGACCATTTTTTATTACTGAAAGTTACGTGATGTCAGAGGTTTGGGTAAAAACAAAGAAATAAAATTTTGTCACTCCCATAGCAGCTTGAAATATGCGTTAACATTGAGGGGAAAAAAATGTACCGGCAGATTTCCAACAGCTTGTACCTTACCTAATATTAACCCGCTGGGCATACTGGGACGGTAAGGCCCTTGGAGCCAATAGTAAGCTCTGGCTAAAAAAAAAAACATATAAAAATAAATGCACCGATCAATAGCTTGTATTACTGTAAAAATCCTTCTGGGCTTAGAATTTTATTTTCTTGTATTATGATAGAAACCCCAACGAGAAAGAATGAGGGATAATCAAAGAAACAGTAGAAAACAACAGATGTGTCACAGTACGTGACGGTCCCTATTAAGGACTTTATGGGTTCCACCTAGAAAGCTTGAAAACTAAGTAGTAGTGGGATTTTCGTTTGCTTAAGTCTTCATGGTTCTGTTTCAGAGTGTTTTTATAAGGATCTTTCTAGCAACCAAGTAAATTAAAAGACATCCTAAATGCAAAAACTACTATTTGCATACTTACATGTATGTGAATGGGTGTGACTTATATAGTCTTATTCACTTCTCTTTTATGCTTAACGTTAAATATTTGGAAATCAGCTAACTATCTGATTTTCCCTTAAAATATAACTCTTTCATATCCATGTTTTCTGTCAGTGGCTAGTATTTTGTATGTGCCTACCAGAAATATTTTTGGACTAAAATGTAGATTTCATTATAGGAGCGTGAAATGCTCACAAAACAATTACATATAGACAAACTAGCTATTTCTTTTTAGAATAGTTTGTTGCATGAAATGCATAAATCTGCAATTCATGGAATATAATGATAGCGCTCTTTTAGGAAAGAATGCAACTCATTTACTGCTCTGCCTCACTAGGAAAGGGGATTTGGTAGAACTTCATTGGGATCTTGAAGAAGAGAAGGATTATGAAGCAGTGAAGTCAAGCTGTAAAGTGGGAAATGGGGCGTGGAGAGGAATGAGACGTAGACAGATCCAGAGACAAGCGTACATCAGGAAGCCTAGATTCAAGGGCCTCTACCTGAGGGAGACAGAGCTCCCTGGGAAACGACGACTCTTCACCAGATTTTTTCGTCCTGCTGTTGTTTGCTGCAAGATCTTACCTCTCACTTTTATCCTTAGTGAACCTGAAGCAAGGATTGCAGTCAGAGTAATCATTTAAAAATGGAGTCATACAACAGAATTACTTTCCCTTCCTCCTCACATCCCTCCGTTGCCTCCTTTGTATCCGTGGCACATTTTTCAATTTCAGTGGCCCAACCTGGCCCTTGTGGGGAGTGTCGGGGCCCGGCTTCCCAGCACACCCTGGACTGCAGTGGAGGATGTTGAGCCAGCAGTTCTCTGACCGCTTCGCGTGCCTGTTGTGGCACTGCCCTCCCTAGCTAAGGGCTTGCTTTACAGCTTCCTGGTCAGTGAAACATCTTACAGGACTCAGCGTAATAGCACCTGCTCTAGTCTAACACATACTATATTCCCATCCTTCTTCAAAGGACTTAAAAGTTAGATTACACTGAGCACTTATTATTCTATCTTTTCACCAGATTCTTCTCTTAAGAGATGGTCATCTTCCTTATATGATTCCTACCGTTTTTGTTTCCATACTGTTAACTGACTAGAGTGGCAAACAAACTATAGAACAAACAGCATATCCTGCAAGGGTTTACTAACAAAAGTTAAAAAAAAACATCACAAGTGTATCAATTGAAATGATGGCTTTCATATAAAATTATTTTTCTTATATTCAGAAAGTTGCTTTTATTGACTTGTTTGGGCACTTTCTGTACCAAATAAGTCCCCTTACATACAATGAAGTAAGACTGTAGGCAAATCGGTCTAGCAGGGCACTTCCTATGTTCCATTTTTACTAATAAATATTAGTTGCATGAATAAAAGCAGAGATGGAAGATCTTTACAATTTTTAACCTGTTTAGGTAGGCGTGCATGTATGATTCTATGATTAATTATCTTGGGCAATTTATTGCACCAATAAATACTTGTTTGATAATTAAAAAATGATGATATTGAGCCAGAAAAGAATTACCTAGCTAAAAACATAAAATAATTCTAATCCTTATAATTTCCTCCCTAGTATGAGCTGTGGTTTGTTTTGCTCCTCTTTTGCTAGTAGTTTCAGGTTCAGCACTGGTTATTTATTTGAGTTTGCTCTATTTTCCTGGTGTAGGTATTAACTGCTAGAAATTCCCTCGTAGGACTACTTTCTATGTATCCCATAAATTCCTGTAAGTTGTACTGGGATTATCATTTAATTGAAACAACTATTTGATTTCTTCCTTAATTTCTTCTGTGATTCATTGGTTGCTCAGCAGAGTGTTATTCAATTTCAGTGTTTGTGAGGGTCTTGGAATTTCTTTTCCTATCCAGCTCCAATTTCAAGGCACTATAGTCTGACAGTATACAGAGGATAACTTCAATTCCTTTGCACTTACTTAAACATGCTTTTGAACTAGTATGTGGTGTATTTTGGAGAATGACCCATGGACAGCTGAGAAGAATGTATATTCTGAATTTGTCAGGTGAAATACTCTGTAGGCATCTACATTAAGTCCATTTGTTCGAATGTTTCGTTCAGTACAACCATTATGGAGGTCAGTGTGGAGATTCCTCAGAAAGCTAAGATTAGAGGTCCCATTTGACCCTGTTATTCCCCTGCTGGGAATATACACAAAAGAATGACAATGTTCATATCACAGCAACATATGTGCACCTATGTTTATAGCAGCTCAGTTTGTGATAGCTAAATCTTGGAGTATTACTCTGCCATAGAGATCGATGAGATAAAGTCCTTTATACTCTAATGGACATACCTTAAGGACATACAAATAAGTGAAATAAATAAGTCACAGATGTGTAAATGCCATATCTTCTCTGGTATGAGAAAGTGAGGTTGTAAATGACTTCTAGAATGCACGATATATATTGTGAAATAGCAAATATTCAAAGATAAATGGGGTTTAGGGATAAACAGTGAGGGGAAATTGATGGTAAAAAAGGGAAACAAAGCTTGTGCATATAAGGGCAGCAGGTTGTGGAGTGGGTGGGAAGGGGGACGATGAGAAATCGTGCCATATACTGGTACAAGTTCTCCATGTTGAGCATAATGTGATGTGTATAAATAATGTACCGATAAATAATATGTCAAAAAGAAAAAGACAATAAAAGAGCTATGCAAGAATTCTCCAATTCTAGTGACTTTAAATAATGGAACAAAGACTGGGTTTGAAAAAAAATGAAGCAACATTTGTGTTTTATTGTCTGTAACGGCTATTCCAGACCAAAAGTTCACATTTCTCTGAGTGTTGTTACTCTTTGGGAACATAAGCTTGAACCTGATTTATACCAGATTCTGCATCTAAAAAGAAACAATTAGATAAAGTTATGCCTTAAAATTGGAAAAATATCAGATTTCTAAGAGACAAAAAAAAAAAAAAAAGGACAGTGAGAACAGCTAACCTATTTCCCAGTAAAATAATCTAGAAATGAGAATGACATCTAAAAAACAATGACATTGAAGAAATTCAGAGGAAGCGTTGTCATAGACCGGATGCAAATGTCATTTTATGAGAAGAAACATTATAGTTACATTTTAAATTAGCTCATCTGGAAAAGTGCAAACAACAAATAAATATATGAAAAAAAGTCAACATTCATTGGCCATTTGAGAAATGTATATTAAAACAATATTCAGATTTCATCTCACTTGAGAAAGAATGGCTCTTAGCAAGAAATCAACCAATATCAAATGCTGGCAAGGCTGTGGAGAAAAAGAACCTATCTTCACTGTTTGTGAAAGTGTGAATTGGTGCAAACACTATAGAAATCAGTATAGAAAAGACTCAAAAATCTAAATATTGAGGTTCCGTTTTACCCAGCTACTCTCCTTATTGGTATCATCCCAAGAGTTTAAAAAATCATATCACAGCCAATTTTGGTGGCTCATACCTGTAATCCTAGAACTCGGGAGGCAGAGGCAGGAGGATTGCTGAGTTTGAGGCCTGCCTGGGCTACACAGTGAGCTCAGGGCCAGCCTGAACTACAATGTGAGAGTCTGTCTCAAAAAAAAAAAAAATCCTATCACAGTGATCTGTGAACACCCATGTTAATAGCAGCACAATTTGTAATCATTAAATCTTGGAAATAGCCCAGATGTCCTCAGAAGATAATGAAATTATGGTTTTTATACACAATAAAGCACTACATTGTCCCAAAGATGGATGAAGTTGAGGCATTTTTAGATAAACAAATGCACCTCGAGAACATAATTCTGAGCGGAATTAATTAGACACATATGTTTAAATATTGTTTCTCTTGTATGAGAAATAAAGACCAAAATGAGTGATAGACATTGGAAACCAGGAAGAAATTTTTGAAATGGAAAGTTCAGAGGTTAGGGGAAGAATGGAATGGTATAGGGTTACAATAAAGAAATTGAAGGAAAATTACAGAAAAGACATCTTGTAAAGGTATAAGAATTGAAAGAAGGAAGGCAAAAAGAATTAAGGCATACTATTCATATGTCAAAAGTGTACGAAACATTCATTAAAAATTAATAAAATTACTTTGAGAGTTTAAAAATACTGATATTTGGGATTATAACTCAAGGCCAAATAGCTGCTTTTTAAAAAGTCTACCTTAAATTTGTCAAAATAATATTAATGAAAGATACTAAGAATTTGATAGACGGTGTACATTGAGGTTTACTGTACTACATGTGTACTAGCTAAATAACCCACAATATACATATGACATCAGCAATGAAGAACTCTTATATCACTGGAAAATCAAATGTTCATTGACATAACTACTTTATGTATTTTCTTATACAAGTTTCGGAGTAGATTACATTATCTCTGCATTCATTAAGTATTTTGGATAGAAATCCCATGAAATTTTGTATCTATATTGAGTCCTGTATATGACTCTAAAGATTATTGAATATCCTTCGTGATTGAACTCTTGCTAGAATGAATGTTCTTTTGGAATTTGAGTTTCATAAGGCTATATTTATATTATTCTTTACTTAGACATGTGATCAAAAACATTTTGGTATCAGTCTCTTCTTGAGATAGAACTCTGTTGTACCCTCTAACAGATACAAACATAAAAATAATTTGAATTTTTCAAAAGATCCAATTTCAACAAATCTGTAACAGCACTGTGTTTAACTTTGATTTCTTACTTTTTCTTAGACTATGAGTAAGCCTTAAGATTACTTAAGGCTTGAATTGTGGCTGATTACTTAATAAACTGATTTATTTGTAAAATGATTGTAAGAGGAGGCTTTAGGATCAGATCAACCTGATTTTGAATTCCAGCCCAACAATTTACTAGACAAATTACAAATAATCTCTAAATCTTCCCTAAACTTCAGTTTCTTTTCTGTGTTTTTTATATACAAAATGAAGATATGTAATACTATTTACTATTTGACCATTGTCACGATATAGTCAGAAAATGTGAACAGCGGCTTTTGAAATGTGTTTGATGCTATTAAATTTATTATCACTAATTAGTTTTCATGTGCCTAGGTAAGTGCATGAATAACATTGCCTGCTTAAGCCAAATGAGACCTTAGAAATATATTAACTTAAAAGATTTTTTACACTTAAAACAATTCAAATATATACAAATAAAGCAGAAAATGCACGAGAAGGTAGGCACAATTGATATTTCATACTTTGTCGTCTGTACTACATTGTGGAAATTATAATCTACTAGGTCACAGAGGAATTGGTTCTAAAAGTAGTTTTTAATACTCAGATGTATTTTATATCCATATTCATAAGCCTGAACTTCACATTAACCTTATTTTGATCTTTGAGATCTCTGTTACTGATAATACTGTTGACATCACAATGAACACATTTAAAAAGTAATCATCTGTGTTATAAAGACAGAACTATAATTTGCTCAAATGTTTCATAAAATCACACTCAATACAATATTTTATTATTTTTTAATTAGGCATATGTCATTTTAAGACTCCTTTAAGATGTCTTAAGAGCAGTGGAAGAGCCTATTTTTAAATTTTTTATTATTCTATTTTTGGTAATCTTTCAGCCATGTACAACTACTCTCTCACCACCTTTGCATGAATTCCAGAAAGCCTGCTAATCCCTACTGCAGCCGATGAGGCATTTGGAATAGTCTGCTTGCAGTGTCTGATTCTAACTTCTGCCCTACACAGGTATGGCTGGCTCTGCTTTTTTGCTTTGTCTTTTGGTTTTGAATAGTGTTTATTCTTACAAGTAGTGACAGTGCCTCATAACCAAGGGTCAATAAGCACAAGGATCCAGGAATAACAGTCTTATCAAAGCAATGCAAGATGATTGAACAAACGTGGTCCCTGCTACCAGTGCTGAGCGGCTGCATTAGCCAGAGGCCCCCCCTCTGACTTCTTATGATTTATATGACTGTAATCTTGAAGCCAGTGCAAATCAGGCGTTCCTTTCAGTTAGCATGGAGAGTTTTTGTAATGTGAATTCGATCATTGCAACCCTTCCTTCTATGATTTACACTGGCCACACTATGTTTTCTGAAATATTTGAAATTACTTAGAATTACAGTACAGGAAAAATGAGAATAAAGTGGATTAAATTCATTATTCAAAGTTAGGGCCTAATAACTTTTTCAAAAAATATAGTTGATATTTGAGTAATAACTTCTAAACAAGATGGTCTACTTGCAAATTTATATAAGGAGCACTGAGTGATGCAGAGAATAGTGTCTCCTGTCACTTTCCTAAATGAACTGCACTTTTATCAGTAGGGTTTTATAGAGCTGCCTGTTGTACACATCCTTCTATAAAGTGAATCGGGGACATCAACACACAGCCCAATAGTATCAGTTATGTGGGAGGCGGACAAGCCACGTGCCATACATTCTAGTGGGACATTCTACTTCAAAGCACGGTTCTACTTTACACAGGAGAGAGTAGTCTTCTGTTTTTCCCCAGATCATGTTTGGATTTTAATGGGATTTTAATGTGGGCGACGAACATTCTGTTCTCTGGCGGAGACCCATGGAGGAAATATTCTATATTTCCAGTTGAGGAGAAAGCCTTCTACCTAGAAAATAATGAAACTGTTCACGCATTAACTTCTATATACAATCTAAGTATATACGAAAGACTCATACCTGGTTAGGAAACCGTTACAATTTGCTTGAGAGTGGCTTCGTGGGTGCATGCTTGCTGCTGAGACAGTATCAAGTTCCTGGTAACCAAAGAACTCTTGAAATATCTATGTCCGAAGTTCTGCTCCATAGAAAATGAGCAACACGATTTTGACCTAGAAATATGCAAGTATTTCCACATAATCACCTTATCTATAGAGCAAAACAAAAGCAAATTTTTGTCCCTGCGTCTCTCTCTCCCCCTCACACACACACACACACACACACACACACACACCTTATTTATACCCTCGCTTTCTCTGTGGTTTTAAGAAATATGGCCTTTATCTGACTGCAGTAGGCTGATTTCTACATAGAATGAACTGTTGAAGAATTTAGGTATTCTCTGTCATATATTATTTTAGCATAAAATCTGTAGTGTGACACCATGGCTTCTGATTTGGGTAACTCTTGATTTGTGACAAATTTTATAAACAATGTATGAAAATATTATTTTCATATTTTTGGAAAAAGGAAGAAAAATATGGTCTTTACAAGGTACAGAATAAAGTTCTCCTTCAGATACTTTTCAGAATATGTACCTAGACCACACAGAATAAATTGATATTCCTTGGTGCTACCTTAAGTTTAACAACAAGAACGTTTTATAGACGTTTTATAGATCATGCCAGAGTATTTATTTCATCTGGATGACTATCTCTAATTATACCAGAATTTGAGATTAATAAAAACCTATAAAATTAATAGGACATACATTTTTAGGATGGATTCATGAAAGATATTTAAGAAATTAAGCGCATTGAATTATTCACTTAACATTCCCCTTCTATGCAGTTCTCTTTTGTCATAGATGTTAGCGATGACACCTTCACATTTAACTGGTAAATAAGTTCATTTATGTTGTAGCATAAACACGATAATATACTTCATTTGTCCTACTACATTCTCCTGAAATAATTAAGTGATAATATTGCCTCTGCTTTTCATTAAACCCCCTCTTGTAGAAGCTTCTTCAAGGAGCAAAATCTCCTCTTATTATATGGTTCTGTTTTGTTTTTTTTTTTACATGGCATCACCATAGCATCTGTGTTAATCTTCTGTATCAAAAGGTGGTCCGGACAGTCATTTTGATAGTTTCTCTGGTAGCTCAGCTTCGCAGACTCTGTTGCTCCAACGTGCAGGGTGTGGCGCCCCCTGTGCCCGCCTGCGTAGGCGCTTCGAGCCATGACAAAGCAGAGGCGATGCGCCTGAACGCATCTCTCTTGTGACATGCGGTTAAGGTTCGCTGATAAAAGTAGCCACACAAAATTCGGAAAACATGCTTGATGAAGCCAGGAAGTTTATTAAGGTCTGAGTAAAAATAACTGAGGAAATACGTTTCATAAACTTTCTTTTACCTCCTCAAATGTCACTGTCTCCGATTGTCTTCTGTTCCCTGTAAAACATTTGTCTCATGCATAATAATTTCCTCCTTTCCCCCGCCCCATCTTAGAACAGTTTTGCCTTTTCAACTAGTTACTGTTAGCACCATTTAATAAGAAGGTTTTGCTGGGCTTTCTAATCGAAAACTTGCTTTTATCTTTCTTCATGAAAGAATTGAAATGGCTTCTTTCAGGTTGCTGTAGCCTCTGGGGAGATAAGGACCCTGCGGTTAACAGGATGAGAGATTTTTGTTTAGAAATTTTTATTTAGACAATGAAAAATGACCTCTGTAAACTCAAAGCTATCTTATTTTGGGGCTTTAGGCTTCTGGCAGATAAATCAATTGGGCCCTTGGGACAGCAAAGGAAAAACCTTTGCAGTAACTATGTCAGGGCAATGCAATAGATTTGTTGTGAGTATGCAGTTGTGTTGAATGTACAATGCACTTAAAAATAAATATCATTTTATTTTCTATTAAATATTCAGGATCTGGATTCTACTCTTTTCAGCTGTTGCAAAGAAGTATTTCTTTTTGTGATGGAAACTGCAGAAAGCAGATTTGTTTAATGTATGAAATATGTGGCTATTGTTGGTCTTTTCATTTTGACTTTATTTATTGTGTGTTCTCTAATGGAAATTGTGTTTAAATTTAAATTATCAAATTATATCCTCATGTTAAAACTCAATTTTATGAACTGCTCTTTTGTGGGTAAATAATTTCATTGTTACCTAAGTGATACAATAGTATTTTGTCTAAGATACGCTTTTCCAGATTGCTGTAACATTTTTCACACCTGTTCATAGATTCAAGGAGCTTTGCAGTTGCTCACAGCGTGAATTTGCACGGCATGTTCACTCTAAAGAAAGAATGTAGCACTTGGCTGTGTGCTTTTTACCTATGTCATGTTGGGTGCAGATTCAAGGTGAAAAGTTATGCAGAATAATCTGTAAATTTGACAGAGAAACAACCGAGAGACAGATGCTCAGCCATCATGTATGGTTGTGCAGTTGTTAGCGGTTGGATTATTGATCAGAATAGTAAAAGGGCAACTTGGGAGGGGTTAATTTTTTCTCCTTACATACATTTTGCTATGTCACTCGAGTTTCATTGCAAAACAATGAGATGCAAGAGAGAAGAAATTAAAGTGCCCTGAAAAGTAGGGGTGCAAAATGCATAGCAAATTATACAGGAAGCGTCACGATAAAAACAACAGGAAAACCGAGTTACGTTAAGGAGGAGGCCGAGGGGAAGAAGGAAAAGCATGTCCCACTTTCTTTTTTGAACCCTGGTTCTGACTGGTCACTTGGATGGAAGAGCAAGGACATTTGACAGCCCTCTGTTTTCTCACCGCTTAGCTTTTTATTTCTCCTTTCCAAAAGTTGATTATTGTTAGGCTATAGCCAGAATTAATGAGTAATCCATTTCATTTGTTTCCCAGAACCCTCAATTTAGAATCTAGAATAACATAAAACAGTAAAATTAATACATTGCTTAAATATCCACGATTTGGTCACACTGATTCTTCACAAGTGATCAAGTGCAGTTTTAATTTCAGGGGCACTTGGACAAATAATACATATTTGTCTTTAGGTTTTCTTTTCCAATAAAAGTGAGTATAATAACAATCTCAAAGAATTATGAGAAGTAATCAATGAGATAATAGATATGATAGTAGTTAAATGATTTGAGCACTTACCTGTGCAGTAATTGTTTGTATTTACTTACTTTGAGTGTTATCATATATATGTGTGTGTATATATATATACACACACACACAGAAATATATACATATAACTATAAATATTCTGATGATTAGGTAAGAGCAACCTAGGGATTTTAGCTAATTTGCCTGCTGATAGTGGCAGAGCTGTTAATCAAGCCAAGAAGCTTTACTTCAGCACAGGTGCTGCTGAATCAAGCACAAGTTGTACTTTTAACTCAGAAGCTGGATCGTTTATGCCAAGTCCACACGGTGCATCTGCTACAGGTATTTTCCACCTTCACAAAATCTAATCTGTGAACTAAGATACTTGTGATCACTTCGTGTAATGTGGATATTGAAGCGTTCAGATTATGAAATAAGTTGTATAATTTCAGTTTACCTCAGTTATTACATCAGGGTGTGATGAATTAATGTACCTTTTTCTTTAAAGTAGTATGGTGCCTCAGAATATTTTGCTCATGAAGTCATCAGCATTTATAATATTCCTAATATCTCACTATCTAATGTTGATAATGCAGAGTAAGTTCACATATCTCAGAATCTTTACCTCTAGGTACTTTAGTAAGTAGGTAAAGAATAAATTTTACTAGAAACTAGTAGAAAATTATTTAAGCTATTACTTTCAATTATTAAATCAGTGCTGAGCTCTCCAATAAAAATAGCAAATCCAATGAACTATTAATAATTTGTAATAGATTTAGTTACAATTAATGAACAGTAAGGAAAAATGTTTGAAGTTAATATCATTAGATACTTTCTGAAAATTTAGTTCTCTGTACCTATTAAAAATGACATACACAGTAAGTTTATTTGTAAATTATTCATGGGATCCATGCTTATGAAACTTTACTCATCCAGTTATCTGATATCTTGTTTTTTCAAATTTCTGAAAAATAATTATAAATGTAGACACAAAATGCTCAAACTTCAAGGCAGTTACAATACACGCAGAGCGCATTTGCTAAAAGTCCTTGGATGTACTCTCAAGTAGTCTCTACCTTTACGCAGGACTTATTAGGCTTATCTGGTTTCAAACGGATTGCAGGTTCAACATATTAAATAAAAAATAAGGAGTTTTTGTGGTACATAGATAATACTGTAAAGTTCTGTGGACCAGTACTTTACTGCTTAATCTGATATCCCTGATGGTATTTAATGTTCTATGAATTGGTGTTGAGTAAAACGACAGTAGAGAAAAAGATATCAAACAGAATGTAAGTGAAGAAATATTTCCGTAAAAACAATCTATCTTTAGTATAGGACCCAGTGCAACATTTTAAAAGCTCTTTAAAGAAGTTCCTTAAAATATTTCATGCTTTTCCCAGTGAATTTCCTTTATCACTTAAAGTTAAGTCACATCTAAAGTATTACATAAGGTTCTGGAGTAGTTTATGAAGCTATTTGAAATATTTTTATTAAGGATAATATGTTTTAAAAAATTATACATGAACTGAAAAACTCCACAAAAGAAATAGAAAGTAATTAAAAGAAAGAGGTACAAGTGAATATCAGAATACTTTTACATAGCGATGGAGATAATTACAACACAAAGATAAACGACTTATCCGTCAGTCTCAACCAGAAACTGTTGGCACTTCAGATGGATTCAATGAAGAATTATATTTTTTACAAAGGAACAGTTCATACCAGTGTTATGAAGTTGTTAATAATAACAAAATTATACATTAACAACAAGAACAATAAATCAGAGATGTTTCCTCCTTGCAGGAAAGAAGAGAGTGATCGGTTAGCAAAATCTAGCAGGGAAAACTGAGGCGATTAACTCCGAAGTAGGGACTGAAGTGTGTGCCTAGTTAAGGTGTTCTGTTAACCTGAGGAATTAAGAAGTGACAGAAGGACCTTTCTGGGTGTGTCTAGATGCTTCATGCAGGCGTGACCTTGCGATTCTGTCTGGCCGCTGGACCGTTCCCCTCTCGCACTCCTCCTGTGTGGTTTGTTCTTGGTTGCTGTGCAGTGAGCATCTATGCTGCACGGTGCCTTCCCACTGTGCGCCAAGATACTTGGAGAAATCTGCCAATGGACAGAACCCTCTGAGACCTTGAGCCAAATTAAACGTCTCTCTTTTCAAGTTGTGAGTGCTGAGGATGGTGTCCTAGATATGGGAAAACTGACAAACATTTGGACCATCGCTAGCTGAGGCGACCAGGCACGGGAAGAGATAGGATAATAAATATTCTTCGTTCTTGCTGTCTGTGGGCGGTGATACCTATCAACTGAACCAAACTGTAAATAGTAAAGTGGGGAAAGTTGTTGATGGAAATCATGCATGCAGGTCAGCCTTTCATGGTAGAGAGCAGGGTGGAAAATGACTCTAGAGAGACAAATAGAAAATAACTGGATTTAGGGGCAAAAAACACCCCAAAATTCTCAAAGCCCAAGCACTGGTCAATTGGAAAGCCGTTAGAACTCGTGAAATTCAAGGAGCAGAGAAGCAATTGAAAATATCAAAAAATGATAAAAATTTTGGGAAACAAAGACCTTGAAAAATACCTAAAGAAAATATGGAATTCTTTGAGGAAACATCAGGGTACAATTGTGTGTGTGTGTGTGTGTGTGTGTGTGTGTGTGCATGCGCACCCACGCACGCATGCGTGCACACACACACCACGCGCTCACATGCACCCACTTGACAAATGTGTCTCTGTAGATAAGCAGAAGGTGGAAAAGTGCTATTGGTTAGCAGATGTTGATCTGGAAATGAATTTCATATTACAGTTTTATTCTTTGAGAGTGGATATCTTGCTGTATTGTATTTTGTAATCCTTGTCTGAATCCAAAATCTGATTATGATGAAGCTAGTTGATACCAAATTTAAAGGAGCACTGAAATATTAAAATATCATGAAATATATTTGAATGCAATGCAGTATTTAAAAATAGTAAAATGGAAAACAACATCAGGATGAACAAAATATCAACATTGTAAATAAAAACATATTCATGTATATTACTAGCATTCCAATAAATTGAGTTCCTTAACACTGTAAGTATCATGCCATGAACAAATTAGGTTTACATGGATTGAGTATTGTTTGCAAACCGACCAGGCCATACAAGATCTTATATATAATTGTGAATTCAACAGTAGACCTTACATTAATTTTTTTTCCTTGATCCAAAGCACGGAAAGGTACAGTGTTTGGATAAATTTATGCAAAAGGATAGAGTTTTCTTTTCGCCTCATATGACTCAGCACCTAACTGCTGAACACTATAATTGATGATTGTAAGGTGACAACTGATGTTTGTTGGACAAAAAACAAATAAATTAATGTGGCTATTTCTCCAAATATGCAATACTAAGAGGTGGTGTTCCCTGTAGCTATTATTTTTTCTGTTAAGGCAAATTTATTGTGTTTCTGTATCTGACATTTTTCTTCAAGGTAAGAACAGTTTTAGGGTGTGATTAGGAATATGTGGATAATCAAAAATGGTTCTTATAAAATCCTGTAAATAATGCACAAGGGAAAATTTTTTCTATTAGTTCACCAAAATTGCCAGTTTTCCATAGAATCCTCTCAGTCTCTTTAATGATAATTTCCATATTCAATTTGGTTAAATATTTCCCCAAAGTAGGATTTCAGTGTTGTACAAAATTTTACTTTTGGAACATTCTAAATTGCCATTTAATCACTTTAAAATTGTTCCTTCTTGGTATTCTCGTTTTCTTATAACATGTTTGTATATTCTTGTTTGTGTCTGTCTTAAAATTTTATTCATCGTAAAACTCTTTGCAATACCTAAGCGGGTCTGTGTGAAATAAATATTAATTAATGATAGTCATAACAGTAATGAAATAGTAATTTAACTTTGTCATGGCTTTAATCAAATTACATTTCATTAAGGCCCCACTGGAATAATATTGATTTTTTTTACAACAAATATCATTTCTTATCCTTGTGAGTCTTTTCTTCTGTCCCCACTTAAGTTTCTTCCGTTATTGTTTTGTTAGATACAGGTGATGTGAAGAGGGTCTCTACTGCATTATTTCTTTCCATAATTAATATATGAACAAAGCAGTTCTGAAATTTGACATGGGAAACTCGTAGGGGCTGGATCCTATAGATACATTTGATACAGATAATTCTCTAAAGATATTACAAATATGTGAGTTTTTGGAGCTATAAGGTTGGTTGTTGAGGTACACAAGTAACCACGTGGTCTATGTCTTCTGTATTATTTATGATGTCATCATTTTTTTCATGAGAATATTTTACTTGGATCACGCATTTGTTGGAACCGGGTCACCTACTGGTCCATATCCACATAACTCATGCTTTACAGTCACAGACTGGGGTGACACAGTGTCATAGAAAATGATTCATTGCCTGAATTTAAAGGAACATGGACTATTTCTGGATCTGCCGGGCAGCACGAGATCTGTATCACATTTGAAACAAAGCTAACGAAGCAGCAGAGCAGAAAGATGTCCGTGGCATCCATTAATCAGGGCAGAGTACATGTATACATTTCTTCAGCACCTTTCTCCATTTGCTCGGGATATTTTCACCCTGAAATGGAACAAAAACGTGCCCTTAACATTCTTACATGGCCGTCCTTAGAGACTCATCCCTTTCCAAAGCCAGTGCACATGCGGTTTGGTTGAAAATTGTTAAATAATGTGTAGACCCTTATTTTCGTTTTTCTCACTAGGTGCCATTAAATGTCCTGCAATATATGCATTTTGGTTCTCTATATAAATTTACAGTTAAATTTAGCATTTAAAAATCAGTTAAGTTTGAAATAATTTAAAGTATACTGAAGTACAAGAAATATGAGTATTAAATTATTTCAGATTCAGTATAGGGAGAATGAACAAAACAGTGGGATAGGCTGGGAGACATATTTTTCTATTATTAAACACCTCCAGTTTTGGGAGGAGTAGAAATTCATCAAGGAAGGACTGTCATAGGTTCTTTAAAGACAGGAATTGTTATGTCTCTTCAGTCTTTGAGGTATATTAAATTTACCTCTTAAGCTCTTCATGCATAAGTTTATTCTACTTCCCCTGGGGATCTCCACATCTCGACTTCTCAAAGGTGAACCACTCCTTTAACCCTCATTCAGATTTCTTATGCAACCTTCCAAGTGTTATAAGGGAAAAACTGACAGGGATCAGACTGACACATATATTTTCCATATCTATTTTGTAATGGAACATAGAAGCAAAATGTTCCAACTTTCTCGGCATTAAGCTTCTAGATATAAAATTCACCTTCTACCATAGTTTATTAGTGTTTTTATTTTTTATTGCTTTCCTCTCTTTTATGTCATCCATATTCCTTATGCCCTGCTTCCTCTTACAGCCTCTCCGTTCCTCTGTGGCAGTTATTGCTAGGCCTTGACGTTGCTGAACAAGAATTACCTATCAATGGTTTTAAGTGATTCCAACTACTAAGAATGTATGTCGTCAACTTTGAAATCTTCATTTCTATCACTGGTCCAGTCAGATCTTCACACTTGCATTGAAGTTACTTGTCCTTAGAAACAAACTAAATGTGTTACGTCTTAATTGCATTTTACACCCTGAAATGGGCGTCTGTTCACCTTTCCTGGGAATCTTGGCTCTGTTTTCACAGCTGCTTGGGCTGTGCAGGAGGAAGAAAGAGATGGAGGTGGGCGAGAGGGAAATATATTTGGGAGAAGAGATTCAGTAGTTACCTGATTCATTCACCCAACATGATTGTTCACAGCTCTCCTAAAAATAACATGTAACAATTTTTTCTAGACTGTTTCCACACTCACCTCTACATTTTCAGTATCACAAGACACTGCGTCCTGTTCCCATTGTGTTTCTCCACGCCCATTCTAATTCCCCTTTTCATGTTATAATCTGTTTTAGGTGCATATTTGGAAGTAACCTCTCCGACACCTACAATTCATTTCTCTTTACCAAAACAGAATTTTAATCTTCCATCTTGCCCTTTCACTCTCCAAGTTTTCTTCATGTACTTTGTAAAAAAAGTTCATTCAAATCAAAGTAGTTTGGTGTTTGGAGAAATGAGAGGAGAAAATTGGAAAGGGAAATTATCTCCTTTCCGTCTTACTTTTCCTTTCCTCCCCTCCCCCTCCTCCCTTCTCTCTGCTACTCTCATTTCTTTCTTCTGTCTCCTCCTTCTGTCTCGTTCCTTTCATCCTTAAACACACACTGCTTACTTACTCTATTTAGATATATTCCAGGTAGAAGGTAAATCAGATATAATTCTGCTTCAAGGCTGAGAAAACCATCAGTACATCCTCACAACACATATCAGGATTGAGAAAGTTGACCTCATTATACATAGACTTCATCTAATAACAAACTCATTTGGTATTCAAATAAAGACCTTTGCCATTTCTGAAAGCAACTTTAAATTCAAATTCAAGAATTTTGAGGAGAGAGAGAGAAAGAGACAGACAGACAGGCAGGCAGGCAGGCAGACAGAATGAGAATGAATGAATCAAGGTATGGAAAAAAGCAAGTATGCTTAAAGTGTGTAGTAGACAGTGTGTGTGTGAGCGGGGTCTTCATGAAGTAACCTGGCGAGGGGGCCCGGGACTTGACTGCGTGTGGCTTTTTAGGCCACATTAATGAGCATAGCTTCTGAGCCTATGAGCGCTGGAAGATCACGAAAGTGTTTCCACTGAGGTGCAGACTGCATGGGATTGATACAGTGGATTTAAAGCCAGTTAACTTCATAGTCGTATGGGCAGACCAGAAGTGGCTCTAGGACACTGGATTAGATGATATAATTTTTAGAGTTTGGATAAAAATGCTAATGAAATAATTCTACTTTGTGAATTTAATATGTACATTAAAGAATGGATTTCTAGGATGACCCAATTGCTTCTCCTTTCCGTATTAGATAAAAACCATGTACGATGGATAGAGTAGATGATATGTTAATTTAACCATTTTCATATGTGAGGCAGGAAAAAATACAGAATAACAAGCAATGTGGAACTAAGTTATGAAAAGCTAGAATATTAATGGCTGGATAGAGGAGGGAGCACTTAGAAACTTCAGTGAAGAGAAAAATCAGAAATCAGAAAAGCTAACAAACTAAGAAAGACATTTTAAAGGAAAGAGATGTCAGAGGTAGTAACCAAGTGATATTGAAATTAATGCCAAAATGCACATCAGACTCGGTGGCTAATGCGCATTGCCGGGGTTGTCCAGAGAGGTGTAGAATCAAGTTTCCAGAGTCAGATGAGAGGAGAAAGTGACAGGTGAAGTGTGGAAGGGCGAGGGTACCTCTGAAGATGAAGGCTGATGTTGGTCAGGAAAGATTTCAGAAGAAATCAGTTTGTTTTCCCGTTTTCTTAATATCTCATTGAAAAGAATTGCAAGTTTAAAACAACTTCAGAGTATAAGTTTGTAGCCTAACAATTTTGATATGTTTATCTAATGATCTCAATTTTGTATTAGCATAATTCTGTTTTTATTACTAGATTTAAGGTCCTTAAAATCATTTATCTGTTTAGTTTGCATCCATTTATATTTTGTTATGTATAACATATACATATATGTATTGATCTATTAATTATAGACCGTTATTCTATTGGGCCAAAAGTTCATGTTCTGAATTTCTCCTGATGTTTATGCTTTCTTTCAAATGATAACCTTAAACAGGAATAATTGTGTTTTAGATGATTTTTATTAAGTATGAAACTCTACCACGAAACTTCAGGGCTGAAGTTTGGAAGTTTTTGGCTAGAAATAATGATATTCTATGTGAAACAATTCTCTATTGAGCCAAATAAAAACTAGGGACGACCGAAGACACGTACAATGCTGGGATGCGGCTCTGTCAGCAGGATCAATCAAGTAAGGAGCAGTCTCTGCCTGCATTTGTATCGTTTTTTAAAAATGCCAAGTACAACAATAAATACACAATGAAAAAAGCGGTTTTCCATTCTGATACTGAGTAATGACTATCTGGAACGCAAGATCTTGACCAGGTGAGACAGAAAAATCACATCGTGTTGCAGTTCAGAGAGGACAAAGGTCGGGCGCCAAGAAAGCAGACCTTACCTTAACCCTTGAGGTCAGGTTGGAAATTGGCTTTGTCTTTTAGGACAGGACAGAAGGTGGGCAGGGAGCACGGAAGGTCTACTCCGAAAATGTGGATGCAGTCAAAGTGGCATAAGTTGGCCACAGGAGACAGGACCAGAAAGTAACTTGGAGCCGAACCCTGGGCTATGTGTTTTTATTTTCACTAAATCCGCTGAATAACATTGAACTTTGCTTTGCAGATTTATTGGCATTTCATGTTATTTTATCTCCTGGAAATCAAGTCGGAGATATTGTTTCATAAAAAAGTTTTCAAATCTCTCACAGAAAATAGAGAAATCAGAAAAATATCCCAAGAGGAACTTGATTAAGGTATCCCTAAAATGTACTCTGGCATCTGCCTTGCAAACTCAAGGTCCTGAGTTCGATCCCTGGTAACCACGTACCACAATGCCAGGCATGGTGACTCATGCCCACCAGCTATCAGTAGCACAGAGCACAGTGCGGGGCGTGGTGGCTCACGCCTGTAATCATCTCTGAGCGCTCGGGAGGCAGAGGCGAGATGGCTGTGAGTTTGAGGTATGGTTGGGCTACATAGTGAGTCCAGGTCCAGCCTAAACTACAGAGCAGGACCTTTTTTCCACAATCATTGGAGATCAGTGTGGAGATTCCTCAGAAAACTAGGATTAGAGTTCTGATTTGACCATGCTATTCTCCTGCTAGGAATACCCAAAGGAATTAAAAGAATCATATTGTAAAGACATATGTACACCGATGTTCATAGCAGCTCAGTTTGTGATAGTCCAATATTGGAAACAAGCAAGATGCCCATCAACTGGAGACTGGATAAAGAAGATGTGGTTTTGGGGCTGGAGATTTAGCTCAGTGATTCCAGTGCCTGCCTTGTAAGCGCAAGGCCCTGAGTTCGATACTGGTAACCACATACAATGCCATGCATGGTGACTCACGCCCACCAGCAATCAACACCGCATACCACAATGCCGGGTGTGGTGGCTCACGCCTGTCATCCCAGCACTCGGGAGGCAGAGACAGGAGGATCGCTGAGTTTGAGGCTTGCCTGGGCACCATAGTGAGCTCAGGGCCAGCCTGAACTACAAAGCGAGACCCTGTCTCCAAAAAAAAAAAAAAAAAAAGAAAGAAAAGAAGAAAAAAACCCAGAAGATGTGGTTTTTCATAAAATGGAGTATTACACTGCCATAAAGAATGACAAGTATCATTCATTTTTGTGCAAATGAGTACACCTTGAGGACACACTAATAAGTGAATTAAATAGATCACAGATATGTAAATGCCGTCTCTTTAATCTGGTATGAGAACCTGTGGATGTAAATGAGTTCTAGAATGTATGATAGAGTTTATAAAATAAGAAATATTCACAGGGAATGCAGTGGGGGACCGTAGTGAGAGGAAAGACTAATATGATTCAGAAAGAAAAAGAAATAGCATTTATGTAAAGGGTGGGGGTTGTGGAGTGGGTAGGAATATGGGTAAAAATGAGAATTAACTTGTGTCATATACTGGTATAAATTCCCCAATGTTGAGTGTGATTGTGAGTTGTATATAAAATGTACCAATAAAGAATTCAATTTAAAAAAAGAATGACTACATGAAAACATATAAATAATACTTTACTGAAGTAACCATTGAATTGTAGGTGACTAGGTTTAATAAAACTAGATTCATCAATAGTTCATTACTTTATATCCCCTACTTTCTGGGTCAGTTCTCATCATATTTCATCTTTAAGTGGGATTTGTGTGATCGGGTAGATTGTTTCTTCCCTTTTCTTTCTCCCTTCCTTTTTTTCTTTTTTGTTTGAAGATTAACAAATTATGATAATCCCAACCCTTCCACTCCTTTCATCTTTCTTTGCGCACTCATGTGAATTCTCCAAATTCAGAATATTACTATCAAGTTGACTCTGAAAGTATTTGGAGTCTAAGAACTAGAATAATGAACAGTTGAAAAGTAGCACTTTTTTCCACTTGTAAACTCATACAGTATCCTAATAATCTTTTCTATATTTAAACCACAATATCTAAAAAGTGTAGATTTTGTTTAACATTTTAAGTATATTTTCAAATATAAAATTTGTTAAATATTATACATAAAATACTTGACCCATAATAATTCTGTTTAATTTTCATACAATTCTGAGAAAATGACAATAGGGTACATCATCTCTGACCTTTTCCAAGTAAAGTTTTCTTATGGTACAGAATATTTTTGAAAACAGAAACCTGCTAAATTTTTAGAGACATCTTCCTTGTAATAAATAATTTCTTCAGAAATGAACTTTTTCCAAACATTAATATTCTTGAAAAGATGATAGCCCTGTCAAGAAGTAGACTGTTTTGAGGGTTAAATCTGTAATCTGGTGGATAACTCCGAGGATCTTTTCCTGAGTAGAAAAATTTCTTATCAGGGAATCCCACAGATACTCATTTCTTCAAAGACAGGACCATTAAAACATATCAGAATCTTCAAAGTCATCCCTTGTATGTTACCCCTTAGCGAAATGAAGTCCTTTAATGTAGAAGCCCAACAGCATTATGAATGCTCTGAAGGAAAACTCCCAGAGCTCTACAAATTACTGCTTTTAGTACTCAGTCCGCAGATTTTAATTTTAAAGTGTTGTGCAGATGGCATGTAATCTTTTTTAATAGACTTATTTTTAGAAGCAGTGTTTGGTTCATAGTAAAATTCAGTAGAAATAAAGAAGGTTCTTTGTATAATCCTGCCTGCACACATGCATAATCTCCCTTCGCGATCAACATCCTGTATTAGAATAGTAAATTTGTTATCATTGGTGAGCCTATATTAATATGTCACATTTACCTCAAATACCTAATTTGCATTCCATGGGATTATAAACAGTATGTAACATAGCTATCTGTGCAGTAGCATAGATAACAGTTTCTGTGTTCTCTAAACGCCCCTGTGTTTTGCCTTTGCCTCTTACCTCCCTTCTAGCCCAGGCCGCCATGTCTGGTTTTACCGCCTCTGTAGTCTCCCTTTTTCAGAATGTCAGGTAGTTGGAACCATAAGTACGTAGACCTCTAGTTCAGTTCCTTCTTTCCAGTGGTCATGCACCTTAGTTTTCTCTGTTTATTCATAACTCGTTTTTATTTAATGCCAAAAATGTCCCATTGTCTAGATGCATCACATTTTATTAATCCACTCACCTATTGAAGGATATATTGAATGCATCTAAATTTTGACAATTATTAATAAAGATACTGTAAACGTTGTGTGTAGGTTTTGGTGTAGTTACAGATATCTACTTTTTGGATCGTTAACAAGACAACTAGTTGATCATAGCTTTAATGTTCCATTTAGTTGTCTTCTAAGGTGGCTGTTTTGGATTCTGAAGTCAGAGTTGGACAGTGTGTGGCCCGTGCCCGCCCTCCTCAGCACTCGTGTCAGTGCTCTGGATATTGGCCATTATAATGAGTGTGTTGGGGTGTCCCATTTTTGTTTGAATTTACATTTTTCTGATGACATAATTTAGAACATCTTTTCTGATGTTTATTTTCATTTGTCTATTTTCTTTGATAAGGCATAGGGTAAATTTTTTTTTACATTTTATTGTTTATTTTATTTCTGAAAATTTTAACTTTAATGACGTGCAGGTTAATTAGCTGTGTTCCCCCCCCCCCCCAAGGATCATGTCATTGGCATTTTATCTACAAGCTCATTGCCAAACCCGTTATCTTGATATTCTCCTCTGTTATCTTCTGGGGAGTTTTGAGTTTTATGTTTTACAGTTAGATCTATAAACCTATGTCTAGGTTCATAAGGCCATTATTAAAGAATATGGTAAATATTTAAATTAAAAATGATGACAGTAAAAGGCATTCTTAAAATACTATCCCTTACTTTGAACATACTTATCCCATGTTCTTACCACTGTTTTGTTCATATATCGTCTGTGAAAGTTCCGATGTTGTTTTTGTTCTGTTTGATTAGGACACGTTGGCAGTATGTGCAGTTTACAGTCACCTGGGAAACTAGGTTTGGAAATCTTTATTGAATACCTTTAGTTGCACTGTCTTGGCTGTCTTGACATTCTGAATTATTTCAAAGCATTTCCCTTTTTTATCCATTTTCACTTTGGAGAAAAACCAGAAGTTTCTTGGTGCCAGATGAGTGAATAAGGTGAATGAAGACACACCAAAGTATCTTTGACAGAAGTTGCCAAACCAGAAGTGATACGTGACATGGAATATTGCCACAATAGCAGATGAAGCTGCGTGTGTATTTCTCAGGACATTTTCTGTGCACAGTTACTTCTTAAACAATAAGCTCTTCCAGTATTCAGAGTTCACCGGCATGTTCCTCAGTTTGCACGACCTCATCAAGGTCAATCAGCATCACCTTGCCGTTGGATTTTCATTGTGCTTCTTTCACGCTAGAGCTGGGTGATTTCCACTGACTTAGTCCAGGATCATAACCATAGATCCAACCATTATGAATTTCTTAACAAGCTGGAATCATCCACTTTTAACTCCAAAGAAATATGTTGTTATCCAGGACTTATGGAATACTTTGAAATACATATTCCCTCAACCTTAGCTCACAGCCAAATGAGTATAAACAAAATAAATTGAAATGTCCCACTGTTCCTAATGGCTGTGCACCACGTCTAGTAGTAAAGATCCCTTCCTTTGTTTTGGATACCATTTAGCAGTTGCATTAGCTATATTTTTGTTCATACCATGTCTGTGAATATTTTTATGTTCTTTTTGTTTTGTTTTATTTTTACCAGTAAATTATTGCAATGCATGCAATTTACAGTTACCTTGAGGAGTAGCAACATGTGCCTATTACATATTTCTTTTTTTTAATCCTATTCTCTTTCCTTCCAAAACACTTCCTCCTCCAGCTGCCCTACCAATTTTTCATTCTTGTTGACATTATTGATCTTAGCTCATATTATGTGATGTAATGTTTACATTCATTGAGGTTAAATAGTTGAGTGTACATAGCTATTCTCTGTTCTACTCATTTCCCTTTTCTGTCCTCAGCCTTCCCCCTTATTCCTTTTGGTCACTTCCTGATGGCAAAAGCTCCATTCCCTTGTCCCCTTCGATCCATCCTTTGCTGTTCTCTCCATGTGTACTTTACCACACTCTAATGATAGTGGTTTATTTCACTCAACATTGTATTCTCCAGATGCATCCATTTTCCTATAAATGTCTCAATGTTTTCATTTTCATAGCAAAGTAATATTCCATTATACATAGATAACAATATTTTCTTTATTCATTCATTGTTTGATAGGCATTCAGGCTGCATCCAGGATTTAGCTATTATGAATTGTGCTATAAACATTGATATGATATATCATTGTTCTGTGATGCTTGAATCTCTTTGAGAAGATAATTAGCAGGGGGATAGCTGGATTAAATGGAACTTTTAATTTCATTGCTATAAATTTTTATTTTTCTATAATGGCTGTACTAGTTTACATTCCTACCCACAAGGAAGGAGAGTACCTTTCACCACAACCATGCCAGCATTTATTATTGTTGATTTCTTAGTGATTTCCATTCTTTCCAAAGTAATGTGGGATCTTTGAGTTGCTATAATGCTGAGATATTGAATGTTTGTTTTTTCATTTTGTTCACTACTGTATTTTCTCCTCTGTGAAGTGTCTACTCATTAATCTTTGGTGTTTAATTTAGGTAGTGTAATTTTTTCAGTTTTTTTGTGTATTCTAGATATTAGCCCTTTCTCTGAGAAGTAGTTGGCAGTTTTCTCCAATTGTGAAGTTGTCTCTTCACTATAATATTTGATTCTTTTGCTATACTAAAGCTTTTTAGCCTGATGTGATCTTCTTGCTGTTATTTCTTATACAATTACTATTCTATTTAGAAAATCCTTTCTTACTCCTATGTCTTAAAGCACTTTAACTATTTTATCTTCCACTACTTTAGTGTTTCTGTTTTAATGTTTAAATATTTGACCCATTTTTATTTTAATTTAGGATATAGTGAGCGTTAAGGGTCCAATTTCTTTTGTGAACAAGTAGTTTGCCTAGAAGCACTTGTTGAATAAGCTCTTTCCTTCAACATGTGCTTTGAACCCTTTGTTAAAGATCAAATAGCTGAATAAGTCTGAGAAAATTTTGTATTCTCTATTGGGTTGCACTGACCTATGTATATGATTTTGTTCCAATATCATGTGGCTTCTACCACTATTTCTTTGTAATCAAAGCAAAGCATCATGCCCAAAATTGCTTTTGCTGTTCTGGTTCTTTTCTCGCTCTATATGAATTCTCTCAAAGTATAATGTTGGTGTTTTGTTTGGAAGTGAATTGAATCTGTGTAACAGATTTGGGAATTGGTCATTTTGTCAATATTGGTTCTGCCTATCCAGAATGAGGAACATCTTTCTATTTTCTAATTGTTCCTCTTCAATCTCCTTTTTCAGAGTATTATAATTTTTATTGTACATGTCTTTGGCTTTCTTAGGTTAATTTCTAGGCATTTCATTTTTCTTGAAGCTATTGTGAGTGATATTGTTTTCATAAATTTCTCCATGTCAAATGCATTATTGATGTCCACAAATGCTAACAATTCTTGCATGTTGATCTTGTATCCTGCTATGTTGTTGAAATTGGTTATTAATTCGAAAGTTTGAATCAGATCAACATTAAAAATTATGAGAAAATAGTATAGTCAAATATGTAAAAAAAAGTGTTATTTAAGTGCTGGGCGTGGTGGCTCACGCCTGTCATCCCAGCACTCAGGAGGCAGAGGCAGGAGGATTGCTGAGTTTGAGGTTTGCCTGGGCTACATAGTGAGCTCAGGGCCAGCCTGAACTACAAAGCGAGACCCTGTCTCAAACAAAACAAAACAAAACAAAACAAAACAAAACAAAACAAAGTGTTACTTAAACAGAAAGTGCCAACAGAGTAAAATCCATGGAGAAGATAGTTGCTAAAATGATTTTCACTGAAAGAAATCCAAATATTTTGCATCAGGACAATAAAAAAAATGCTTTCAGGCTAAGATCCTGCATTTCCCAGGTTCAACAGTTGAAAAGGATAAAGACAAACTCCTTTGAAAGATTTTTCTGTGAAAAAAGAGCCCGCAGGTCTTTTGCTTTAGAAGAAATACCTATGGAATTTGTTTCCCAGGATTTGATTCACAGTGCTCAGCCATCTGGGCACTCAGAGGCCTTTACCTCCGTGTTTCAAACTTCCTTGGCTACTACCGAAGTAAGTGGCAGACCTCAGAATCATTTATGTGGTGCTGATTTTCTGAAGCTTCACACGATGATCAAAGCCTCCCCAAGAGAGAGGCCGAAAGGGCTGAATCGACCAAACCCCTAGAAATGGGCCTGCTCAGTTTTGAAATTCCGCTCTTTTTGGAACTTCCCCAGGTGCTGGATACATGCTAGAAGACTGAACGTTTGCCTGTCGGGTTTCAGTCTTCCTTTGGTCCCAGCCCTTTCTATTCCTCTAGTCCTCTTCGTTGCAGTGGAGATGTTCATCACGTGCATTGTTGGAAGTGTATAGCTCTCATTTTCATTTGTATAGAGTTTAAGAGTTTACCTTGACCCTCACAGGCTACTTCAGATTTGGACTTTTTAGCCATTATTACTAAATAATAAATAGTTACTAAAAATTAGTGATTATTACTAACTTTATTAGTTATTATTAACTTTTTAGTAACTATTAAGATTTGGGAGACTTTTCAAGATGAACTAAATTCATTTTGTATAGTGAGATACACACCAGTCTTCTGCGGACCAGGGAAAGAGTATCACGGTCTGGACCTGAAATGTATCCAAAGTCTCGTGTGCCGTGGGAGAGTTGTACCAGCCCGTGGGCTGACCAACGACGTGTCCACACCTGACGGGGTGTTGGGAAAGGGCGATGGCTGGGGTGTGCTGGGCGGGGATAGCTCTCCTCCTGGCTCTCCCCTCGCTGTCTGCTTCTGGTCAACTTATTATATGATAACTTTTCTCTGAAACATAATTTCTCTCTTGAAGACAGCAGACTATGGGCTGAAAACTCTAAGAAGCGTTAGTCTTTGCAAACCTCCACTCCTTAAAGTGTGACTGCTGCATGTTTTATTCCAGCAACGAGAAAGTAACTGAGCCATCTATATATTTTATATGTTGATTACAATAGAAAGTATAATAAAAATATGATCAGTAGTATTGTATCTCAATATTTAGAAAAGTTGATGCAGATGTGTTAATTTTGAGATTAAAGGAATCAAGAGCAGGAAGTGAGTCATGTTATTTTTTTTATTCTCTCTCATGATTGATTTCCCGAGGTGGTTATGTCATTTGAAAGATGACTGAAATCACAAGGTACGTTTGTGTATGTGTGTGGATCTCTAGAATGGATGACAGAAAAGAAATCATTGTCATATAAAATAAAAGTTTATACCACCAATTAAAATGTAGATGTGGCTGGAAGATAGAGGCAAAATACAATGGATTTGAAAGTCAGAGTGGAAATTAGAGTTCCAAAGTGTTGGTGCTAACTGGTATGACACTCTATTACCCCTCACTCTGTGTTGTCTTTTCTTTATAACAAGGTGAAGCCACTTTGTGAATGTCTAGCTCCACATCCCAATGCAATCTTTTCCACAATATTAGAACTCAATTAAGGCCTGGAGTTAGCTCAGTGGTTCCGGCGCCTGCCTCACAAGCGCAAGGTCCTGAGTTCGATCCCAGGTAACCACATACAATGCTGGGCGTGGAGACTCACGCCCACCAGCTATCAATACCACACACCACAGTGCCGGGCGTGGTGGCTCACGCCTGTCATCCCAGCACTCGGGAGGCAGAGGCAGGAGGATTACTGAGTTCCAGGCTTGCCTGGGCTACACAGTGAGCTCAGAGCCAGCCTGAACTGCAAGGCGAGAACCTGTCTCAAAAATAAATAAATAAATAAAATAAAAACCTGAATTAAATGGTAGCAGTTTTCCAGCTCTGCAGATCTGAACTTGATTTCCTGAATTCTCAGCATGCTAGAATCTTAAGAATTGTCCTCTCTCCAGAATGGAAGCAATCTGCAGGAAGCATTGTCTCAGGGTCAAAGCTACAATTCTGATGGAAGCTGAAGCCAGTTTTAGTTATACTTTGTTCAAATTGTAAGATATGTGATGCGCATGTTTTCATGGTTACCACAGAGGGTGAGAGCTACTTCCTTGTCGAGGCGCTCCTGGATCCCTGAAAAGGAAGGTCAGAAGGAAACCAAAAATCTTAAGCATCTTCTATGTTCCAGGTGTTTTATTTTCTTACTTCATATCTTTTAAATTCCGTGGCAACCCTAAAAAGAAAATCTGATTATATATATAAATGCTGTATTGATGACATACCATCTGAATTTGGAGGAGATATTTCAATAGTAAACTAATATTTTGAGATAAATTGTTAACCAAATGGCTACTAAAGTTCCAGACCATATGTTTTAAGAAGAACGATGTAAGGATCAGGAATTATATAGCAATTCTTATTCACTTTAAATGGTTGTAGGAAGCAAAGAAAGATGTTATGAACCTGTGTGTGGAAGACCCCAAAAACTTCACTAAAAGATTTCTAGAAGTAATATCTTTATTCAGTAGTGCAGTAAAATACAAAGTCATTGCTTAAAAAGCAAGAGTGCTGATACACAATAACAAATTCACTGAGATGGAAATTAGGAAAATAATATATTTCACACTAGCATCAAGCAAAATGAAATATTTAGGAGTTAACCAAAGAAGTGAAAGACCTTTATGATGAAAATTATAGTACTCCACAAAAAGGTTAAGGAAGAGGATGTCCAATAATGGCAACCTATTCCTTTTCTTCTGGATAGCCAGAAACAATATAGTTAACCATATTTCTAAAACTGTTACATAGAGTTAATCCAACTTGAATCAAAATACCATACCAATAGTATTCCCTACAGAAGACATTTAGAAGAGCAGAAGCATGTCTGAGTAACAAGGGCAAGGCAGGCAGACATCATCATGACGTCAGACTTCAAGTTGTACTAGAAGGCTACAGTGGTGAAAACAGAAGTGTGTTTTGAAAAAAAGAAGAGTAAGAAATGAACTCGTGAACTAATGGAATAGAATGGAAGATACAGAAACAACTCAGCTGTGTTATCTTTGACGAAGGAGCCAAGTCCCGCCAATGGAGGGCAGATAGCCTCCGTAACAGAGGTGCTGGAAAAGCTGGCTGTCCACACGTCAGAGACTGAACCTAGATCAAAGGTGGCAAACCGATGGCACAGGCACCTTAGATGCCTCAAAGTGTATGAGTTGTTTTTTATACACTAAAACTTCAATATGCAGATTTAATTGCAGCACTGACACTGAAATAAATAGGTGCCTTCTGAGATGCATGCAGTGTGTGCATTGTCTCTAACGAGTTCACCACCGCTAACCTAGTTCCATATTTCTCACACACAGTCAATATTAACAATAGTATTTAGTATGTAAAATAACTAACTACGAATATCTTATTTGTTCTGCAAGTTATCTCTGTGTTGGTTAATTTCAGAGTCAAAAGTTACATCCTTCAAACTTTAACTTTCTTGTTTTAGGTAAAAAGATATCTGGTTTTTCTTTTGTGATAATAGGTCACAGAATTTACACTAACATTTTTAAACTGATTTCATTGGTACATTTATATATACATTAATTTTACTATTGTCTTTCCAGCTTAATGAAAGATTTTAAATGAGCTTATGAGATATTATGAGTCCCACAGACAAACATTCTGAAGTAAAATATCCATTCTTAAAATGAGGTACCTTTTAGTGATAAAAATATGTAGTTTTTAAAATTAAATTCTTTATTAGTACATTTTACATACAGCTCACAATCACACTCAACATTGGGAATTTTGTACCAGTATATGACATGAGTTTATTCTCATTTTTACCCATGTCCCTACCTACCCCACAACTCCCCACCCCCTATATGCATGTGCTTTTTCTTTTTAAATCATATTTATTCTTTCCCCTCATTACTTTCCCCTACCACATTCCTTTTGAATATTTCCTATTTCACAAAATCTATCATACATTCTAGAATTCAGTTGCATGTACAGGTTCTCATACCAGAGAAAAGATACGGTATTTACATATCTGTGATCTATTTATTTCACTTATTAGTGTGTCCTCAGGGTGTGTCCATTTGAATATAAATGACTCAAACTTGTTCTTTATGCCAGAGTAATACTCCATTTTATTTTTAAAAAAACCGTATCTTTATACAATTTCTAGTTGATGGGCATCTGGGTTGTTTCTAAGATTGGGCTATCACAAACTCAGCAGTATGAACATGCGTGCGCATTTGTCTTTATGACATATTTTTTTATTCTTTTGAGTCTATTCCTAGCAGGGGGAGAGCAGGGTCAGATGGGACCCCTAGTCCTAGTTTTCTGAGGAATCTGCACACTGATCTCCACAATGGTTGCACAAGTCTGCAATCCTACCAGCAGTGGAGAAGGGTTCCTTTCTCCCCGCAGCCTCGCCAGCATTTGTTGCTGGTTAATTTCACAATCGCAGTCATTTTTTGTGGAGATAGATTTAAATGTTTTAAAGCAATTTACTTAATAGTATGAAACCATTTATATGTACAACATATACAATTATAAATCTTTGTTCATGTTTACAATTAAAAATCTGTGAGGATACTCTAGAATACTTTGCGTCATGAGGGAAAGGGTCTTTGTTTTGTTGATTTATGACCCAAGGTATTCAGGACAGTCTGCATTCCGTGATGTAAAACAATATTATTCACTGAATTTTACAAAAGAAAGGACAGAATGAATCCTGGCTCCTTTCTCCTCTTTCAGTTTTCTAACTGAGCTGTGTGATTTAGTTTTCTTTTCCTTTTCTCTATAAAATAGAGATACCATAAGTACTTGAGTTACAAGTTTATTTAAAAGCTGAAGCATGAGCGGATTGTGGAGGCGCAGCCTGTCACCCAGCTTGCTGGGAAGTTGAGGCAAGAGAATGAAGTTTGAGCCTAAGGAAATTAGGGATTCAGTGAGACTCTGACTCAGATGAAGAATAAAAAACGGCTGGGAATGTGGCTTGGGCTGAAAGGCCTGTTTCCATCCCCAGTGCTGAGAAGAAAAAAAAAAAGATAAAATATGAAAATGAACTAAAGACTTTTCACAAATGTGCAACATGCAGAAGTACAGTTACAATTGGCTGCCGATGCTGCTAGAGTGTCCCATGTAAGTTTAAGACCGTACGTAGATGGCGGGAGCTCCGGGACCTGTTCAGGTCCTGCAGCTTTTATTTTTCTGCATGAATATCCTACTATGTTATTTGTATCTTCAGGTTATGTGCTGTTCCAAGACAGCTCATGAAGCTTCAGTGATTACTTGGGCCCTGCAGGCCAGAAAATAAAGGAAAGATTTTATCTAAAAATGGCTACGTGAGTTGAGTCTGCTCCCTTTAAATGCTTCTGCAGAAGTCCTATACTCCTGTGGGGTTTTGTTTGTTTGTTTGTTTGTTTGTTTGTCTGTTTTTTGCTACAACCTAGTAACATGTACAGGAGGTAGAGAAGTTAGAGAAGTTGGCCTCTCCTTTTATTGATTAATACACATACCTAAAACTTAGGGTTCATACGCTAAGGAGAAATACAATTCAGACATCCTCTGCTGGAACCGTAAAATAGGTGCTGCGTACCACGTAGAGCAAATCCTGTGGAAACGTGAGTGACGGAGCTGTTCTGCCGCCCCTGTACGGAGACGTCTGCCTGACCTAGGACCGCACTGAGCCCCTCGCCGCGGTCTGCCTGTGTCCCTAGCGGAGGGCAGAGGCTGTGCGTAGGGCCGTGTCTGGGGCTTTTCCCGGGATCAAGCAGGGGAGGTTTCTCCATACCGTACGTCAGAGGTGATTCGGCTCCACTGTCAACTAACCATTTCAGGCTAAACCGAGAGCACTAGAGCCTCTTAAGTTTTCTGCATCTTATCCCAATTATATTTCATTTAATAACACTCAGTGAAATGTCTGGTGGCAAGGGAAATGAAACTACATGCTTTTATGGGATCATTCATCAAGAACTAATTGAAGCTTTCATACAGTTTAGTGCTGATAAAATAGTGTAACAATAAACAATAACAAAATTCACTGGAGAAGGATTTGTTTTGCCGTGAGGAAAATGGTTCCGTTTCATCCTGGGATTCCTGGTTAAAGAGTCTCCAGCTTACAAAGGGATAAACGCAGACTCCTCTGCATAATGACGGGGTGGAGACTGTGTCAAATGTATTAGTGTTGCTCCGCTGGAGCCATTCTCGTCCTAAGTATTTGCTATTGTGTGGGACTCAGGCAGGAGGCTGCAGGACCAATAGGATTTTTCAAAGTTTCTTTTGCTATTTATTGTTACTGTGCTTGAAGCAGCTCCTCTGTAGCTATTATTGGAAAGTACGAAAAACTCTTAAAGTGTACTTTCTCGAAGTTCAGATGCTTATACAATTATATTTTTGAAAGTTTTTAGAAAGCGCTTGTGTGTAAGAAGGTAGGTGGCTCTTTGTCCTTAGAATCTTTGTTTTTCTAGACATGGTGTTTACACACTAAACTGAAAAGGATGAAACAGAGAATGTACCTTCCGAGGCACTTTCTTGGGAATGATTTAAAGGAAATAGTATCATAATGAAATGTGTGGAAAACATGTTTAAACCTGAATATCCATTTGCATAACCTCCTGAAAACATGCTGCTATATGTATATGACTGAGGTGACAGTAAGAAACTTACTGCAGGCACAGATTTTACTTGGTAATTGGTGTGTCTTACAGGTAATAACCACAGGTTATTGGTAAAACATACTACCTATGCCAACTTGACTTGTGGCAGTCAGATTGAGCTCTCTATCAGAACTGTTTTAAAAATATTCAAATAATATGTTATTGCTGCAGATTTTAGATAAATGACCATCATCTAATAAAGCTCATAACATAAGACACCATTAATGTTGTTAGTGTGTTCTGAAAAAATCTACTTGCAAAATAACAAACTAGTAATATAGATAAAGTCAGATGTAATTTTTAAATGGAAATTTTATTCACATTTACTTTGTATTCCAAAACGTGATTTCTTGTAAGGGCTTTTTTGAAAGAGTTGCCTTTCTAAAGTCTTACATTTTAAACAATCAGACAGAAATTATTCCCCAGAATGAGAAGGACTTAGACAAACTACAGACACTCGGTTAGCTAGGAAGTCAAATTAACACTTGTGTACTGATTTGCTAGTCACTGCACTTAATTTGTACCATGCAATTAATGTGTGAAGCGTAAATTCCTTTCATTAAACATACAAAGAATGGGTATGTTTGGGACAAAAACAATGATTTTAGATGGTGCAGGTCTCATCTGATAGTCCATATTTGATTTTCTATGTAGATTTGGTCTAGAATTTTAGAATAAAGAGATCTGAGAATAAAAATAACAGATTAAGATGAATTGATGTAGCACTATGTATAGGTGCTGCCGAAGCGAGCACAATGTAGCACTATGTTACTTTGCCTCTGCCTTTATTCTCAAGCATTTAAGACAGCCAATTTCCAAGGCTTCCACCTGCAGAATATCTTCTTCCTCAATAGTTCCACGGCCAGCTACTCATTTTCTCCAAGACTTGATATAGTGCCACATTCCTAGTGAAGTCTTCCTATGGTCTGTACTCCAAGTTGGTTATGTTGGTGAGTAGCTAGCTTATGTACACATCTCTGACTGCTGTAGTTTTCTGCATAAATATGTCTCATCATATGACACTTTATGTATTATGTATCTGTATACCATCTAATTCTACTCTTTAAAATTTAGGTCTCATGGGCTGGAGATTTATCTTAGTGGTTCCAGCACCTGCCTAGCAAGTGCAAGTTCCCTGGTTTGATCCTGGGTAGCCACATACAACAACACCAGGTGTGGTGACTCACCCGCCAGCCATCAGCACCACACACCACAAAAACTGGGTTTGGCAGCTCACGCCTGTCATCCCAACACTGGGGAGGCAGAGGCAGGAAGATTCCTGAGTTTCAGGCTTACCTGGGCTACATAGTGAGCTCAGGACCAGCCTGAACTACAAAGTGAGACCCTATCTCAATAAACAAACAAACAAACAAACAAATAAATAAATAAATAAATAAATATGTCTCTGCCTCTTGAGTGCTGGGATGACAGGCGTGAGTCACCATACCCGGCACTGTGGTATGTGGTACTGATTGCTGGTGGGTGTGAGTCACCACACCCAGCATTGTTGTATGTGGTTACTGGGGATCAAACTCAGGACCTTGCGCTTGGGAGCAGAAGCCGGAACCACTGAGCTATATCTCTGGTTCTGTTTTTGCTTCTTTATCTCCAATATATGAATGAAAAAAAAAATGATTCCTGTTTTAGTCTTTCTCTTAAGTGAAACAAATGAAAGAAGATTCCTCTAAAGGAAAATGATTACTAATACAAGATCAAGGGATCTTCAGACCTTGACATGATAGATTTTGCTATACATATATTATTCAGATAAAAGTAGACCTAGGCATAATTTAAAGGATTAGCATTAGGACACAGGTTAAAGCTACTGATTAATAATGTGACACAATGAAAGCAGTTCTATGAGGGAAATTCATAGCACTAAATGCCCATACTAGGAAAACAGAGTGAGCTCGGATAAAAAAAAACCTAATGCTGAACTTCAAACTACTAGAAAAAGAGGACCAAGTCAAACACAAAGCTCATACAACAGAGGAAATTATAAGCATTCGAGCAAAAATTAATGCAATGGAAACTAAGAGAATGATACAAAAAATCATATTGAAGAGTTAATTTTTTGAAAGAATAAATAAAATTGACAGTCAATCTTACTCAAAAAAGGAAGGGAAAAACCTCAAATCCATGCAATCAGGGATGAAAAGGAGAAACCACCATATAGTCAGCAGAAATTCAGAAGATGATAAACATCTCCCAATAAGATAGAAAACACAGAAGAAATAGATAATTCCCAGATACCATATGAACTTCCAAAGTTGAAGATTGAAAAATCTAAACACCCCAATATGAATCTGTGAAACTGAACATGTAATTAAAAACCTTCTGACAAAAAAGTCCAAGAACAGATGGCTTTTGCTGAATTCTACAGGACTTTTAGAGGAGATCTAATGACGCTACCTCTCAAACTTTTAAAGAAACTGAAAGGGAAACAGTACTCACAAATTCAATTCTGGAAGTAACCATTTCATCGATTCCAAAAGCAGAGAAAGACCCAACCAAAAAAGAATTACAGGTCAATCTTCCTAAAGAACACTGATGCAAAAGTCTCAATATGTTACTGGGAAGCAAAATACAGATGATCATCAAAAAAAAAATCATACATCCTGACCAAGTTGGAGTCATCACAGAGATGCAGGGATATATGTAAGTGAATAAATGTGACAAATGATATTAACAGACTCAAGAACAAAAACTATATGATCATCTCAATAGATGCAGAAAAAGCATTAAAAAAGTTCAACATTCATTCATGATTAAAACCCTACAAAAAATTGGAATAGATGATCTTTACTTCAAACTGATAAAAGCTATTTATGAGAAACTATCGGCCAGTATTATCCTCAATGGTCAAAAACTGAAATTTTTGCACTACGATTAGAAAAAAGAAACGGATGTCCACTATCACCACTCCTGTTCAAAATAGTTTTGAAAACATTAGCTACAGCAATTAGACAAGAGAAAAAATAAAAGGAATAAAGATGGGAAAGGAAGAAGTTAAACTGTCATTATTTGCTGATGACATGATAATCTATATAGAAGATCCTAAAAACTCAGCCAAAAGACTGCTAAACTTAGTTGCCAGATTTAGTAACATAGCCAGATATAAGTTCAACACTCAAAAATCAATAACCTTTATATATACAAAAAACGAACTCACTGAGAGAGAAATCAGCGAACCTATTCTTTTCATAATAGCACCAAACAAGAGAGAAATATCTAGGAATCAGTCTAACAAGGAGGTAAAATACTTCTACTCTGAAACGACAACATTCTGCAAAGAGATTGAAGAAGGTATCAGAAAATGGAAAGACATCCCTTGATCCTGGGTAGGAAGAACCTATTTTATAGATGTAATTCATGTGTATAATCAGTTGACTTTAGTTTAAAGAAGGCACTCTTGATAATACGTGTGTAGCTTAGATCAACTACAAGGCTTCGTGAACAAAACACCCATGTTTTCTGGAAATGTGATTTTGCTTCTGCCTCTAAAACAAAGCATGTTGGAGTATACGGCCATTTTCCCTGCTGAATTTCAAACTTCATAGCTGTTCTGTTGATGTGAGCCAAATCCTTCAATAGTTATTTTTTTCCTTTTCTACATACATGGTATTGGTTCTAGTTCTACAAAAAGCATACATTCTAATTGATACTGGTATATATATATATATATATATATATATATATATATATATATATATAGTGATCTGTGGTTCACAATTTCTGATTTTAGAGTTATCTTAATGGTTAAGCAAAATAATATATACCATTTTGATAATAAAGTGCCCCCACACAATGGGTCATGAAGACGTGATCCATGGTATATTTGCGGTTACACTCTGACCTTCACTTAGCCTATAAGAGCACGTGCAGTTGTTGGCTAATTTGGCAAGTCAGATAATTAAAATTTCAGTTAGTAAGAAAATATAATGTTAAATAATAAAATAAGTTTGTCTATGTAGATACAGGATACACAGTTCTTGGAGAAGGTATGAATTCTTCACCAAACAGGCAGGGAACTCAAATTCTATCTTTTATTAATTACTACTAAGTGCTTTTTATATGTTTAAGAGGTTTAATAATACTTTCTGCAGAGGTTTATTATGGGACTTTAGCAAAACAAATTATGTACAATGTCCAGGAGTATATGTATCATATATTTCTCTTCATGTTGTTTCTAGATATAAAAAATTGACATCAGTTTTCTAGTTTTAAAATGTAGGCTTCATACTTTATATGATAAGAGCTAATTTTTAAATTCTATAACTGGAGACAGCAACATTTTTCATTTTTTCTCATTGGATATATGAAATTTTCCTGGGAGAAAAGAATGTGCAGAAAATACACGTGAATGTTAAAGCGGCCTTACGTGGATGAAAGCTTTTTTGAGAAGAAAAGCGTGGTTCCTTCACCAGGTTGGAGGTATAAGATTAAAACATCTCATCTCCTAATGGGAGGTTTATTACAAAGGAAGGTAAAAATACCCCTAAATCAAAAATGCTCAGAAAGTCTTCTAGGCACTTTTAAGGGTCTTGTTGCTGTATTTACAAAAGCAGTGTGGTTGTATTATTTCATTGCAAAGTCAACTAAGTACTTCAAAGAGTGAGGAAAAGAGAAGTCATCATAGGTCTCTTGAAATATACACTTTATGTTACTTCCATGGGACATGGCTTTTATTACCAGTAATCTGTGGAAATGGAGATTTATTAATTTATCAGTGATAACATTTAATTTAAAATAGCATACTGTAGTATGGTTCTGGTGTCATAAATGTATCCTCTGCAGACACTGTGAGGGTAGAAAGGAGGGGGGTGCTTCTTATAGAAAAGAACAACTGAGTCATTTGGTTATAAAATTATTTTTGAGATCTTAGTAAAGCATTTTAAATACTACTTTCAAAAACAATGTTCATACCGTGTTATAAAGTACCAGTGTTTCATTTCACTCACTATGAAGTCCTAGAATTGAATTTGGTCTATATAATTTAAGTATGAATAGCTCTTGAAAAAGCAGAGTGCGTGCAGCCCAGAGCGCAGGCGCGGGTGAGCGCAGAGGCCGGGCTAGCGCCCCGCCAGCAGGGGGCGCCGAGGCGCCGAGGGCCGGGTCAGGAAGGCTCTGGGCCGCGGCGGGTGCAGGAGCGCCGTTCAAGCAGAAGTGTCGTTGCCGGAATGTCCCGGTTCGGGTTCGGAGACCGAGGCCTGAAGCGAGCGGCGGAGGGCGAGCCCAGGGCGGCTCCGGAGACAGGGCCGCGGCGGGGGAGGTGGGTGGCGGCCTCGCCGGGCGCCTGGACGGCGGGCAGGGCTTCCGAGGGCTGCGGGTGCACACGGGGCCGAAGGCTGGTCTTTTTTCTGTCTTTTCGGATTGTGAATGGCTTTGTTTGAGTTATAAATACCACAAACGTTTTGAAACATTCATAAAATGCAAAACAGTATGAAGACAAAAGTTTAAAATGAAACCTTGAATTCCATATATTTTGACAAACCTGTCACCAAACACTTTTTTTTTTTTGCTTTTCCATTTTCTACGCAACACGTACCTCTTAATTTTGTAAAGGTCAAACTGATATATAACTTTTTAGAAACGCATGTTATTTCAATTAGTATAAACATTATATTAAATTATACATTAAAAATCCCCAAGGACTGGAGAATGAGGCTGGCGGTATGTGTTCACTGCAACCACTTTAAGTGGCTGGTAATTAGCTTCCATGTCACGGCAGCTTCATAGCTACGAAAGGTAGCATCAACTATTTCAATGAGTAAAAACATATTGTCATTTCTATTATCATTCTTATACATTATATGCTTAGTAATTTAATTGATGACTGTACTAAATTAATTTTATCCATCTTTTGTAAATGGATGTTTATTATTTTTATGTTTTATTTTCCTTATATAAACAGGTTTATGAACACTACTTAGAGTTTTCTGTTTCTTTCCTGGTTATTTTAAATATAAGTTGTTTTTCTTTCAAAAAACAATACAGCTATATGATAAAATTTCTGGAAATCAAAGTATACAAAGTATTTATGCTTCTATAATTCTAACATTATTTTGAGCTTCTTCTGAACATTGTTTTTTGGCCCTGGTTTAAATCACTTTTGCTAATCCACTTACATGATGCTTCGCTTCAAATTGTATTATTTTGGGTTAGGGATTTAGCTCAGAGGTTGTGGCATCTGTCTGGCAAGGACAAGGTCCTGAGTTCGATCCCACAAACCACAGTGCCAGGCATGGTGGTTCATGCCTGTCATCGCAGCACTCGGGAGGCAGAGGTAGGAAGATTGGCACAAGTTCAAAGCCAGCCTGGGCTACATAGTGCGTTTAGAGTCATCCAGATCTACAAAGAGAGGCCCTGTCTAAAAAAAAAAAAAAAGCATCATTTCACCTCAAAGCCGTCCTTCAAGCCTCAACTGCATATTTAGTGTCAGTCTACGAAAGCCACCACCCGTCCAGGCGGAGTGGCCAGCAGCGCGGGGAATCTGGGCCCTGAGCGGGATGCAGCTGGTGCCCCCGGCCTAGCCGCGAAGCTGCCGGGCCATGGGAGCTAGTTACCAGCCGCTTACTGTGCCCGCAGTGAGCACGTGGTGCCAGCCTCACTCTCCAGTCCTCAGGGATTTTCAAGTTGAAGTGGTTTGAGAATGGGAGAAAACTATTTATTTAAAAATGTACTGTGATTTTAGGATTGTATACATTATCGTATTTAATTCTTGCAACGTTTTGAAGTAGATACAGTACAAAAGATTTTTATATATATGATTACAGGCTCGGGAAGATTAAATAACTTGGCTAATATTACATTATTCAGCAGAACTTAAATTGAAATATATAACTGAAGGCCTCCAAAAATAAATGCACTTCTATGGAGATTACTGCTGCACCGGGTGCATAAACTTGAATTTAAGGGCTCTATTTGATGATGCATATTCTTCTAGCCAATGAAATACTTGAGAGTTGGATTTCTTGAATTAGAAATGCATATACAGTGTACCAATAAAGATAAAAAGAAAAAGAAATACAGAAGCACACAAGACTAAAATATATTTTCCCCTGATGATAAATAGTTCTGCACGTTTGGGAGGCCCGAGAGACTGTGAAGACATGCGAGTTAACTCCGTGGCTTGGGAAAAGCCTGCTCACCACCTACTTGACCTCGCCAGAAGTTCTAGCAAAGGAGAAAGTACCCAAGAAATAGTAGGGTTAAGGCAGAGTAAAAGATGATAATGTGATTTGTCATAATTGCTTTTTTATGGTTGTGACCGGTGAGGAGGACAGAGTGAATGTGTTTTTAAAAGAATGAACTATTTGTGGTCTGGTGATTTACCTCAGGGGTTCCAGCACCTGCCTCGCAAGCGCAGGGTCCCTGGTTCAATTTCCGGTAACCACATACAACAATACCGGGCATGGGGCCTCACGCCCACCAGCAATCAGTACCATATACCACAAATGCCAGGTGTGGTGGCTCAAGCCTGGCATCCCAGCACTCGGGAGGCAGAGGCAGGAGGATTGCTGAGTTCCAGGCTTGCCTGGGCTATATAGTGAGCTTAGGGTCAGCCTGAACTACAAAGCGAGACCTTGCCTCAAAAAAAGAAAAATGTATTACCATTTGTCATAAAGGGAATTATTTTTGTTACATCTTATAATTGAAATTAACTGGTATACTAACATAAAATCATTTTACAAAAATGATAAAAATACAAAAATACTAATCCTTTTAGGGTATTTTATTAGATTTTTTAAAAGTATACAAGAACATTATTTTATGATTATAATAATTTTGTCTTATTTCCCGTATTTATATTTATTTATTCCTAGTATTGTTTTTATGGTCAAGTTGAGTTGCTTTACTTTACTTTTTGTGAAGTAATGTTGATATATTATTTTCTTATCCAGGATTTAATGGATTCAACATAACTTATGCTTTCTAAATAATATTTTTAAAATATTTAAAATGTATAAATTCTAGAATTAATTTTCAATTTTACTATCCTTTAGCTCTATCTTCAGAGGATAATACAGTTTTATTTTGACATATGGGTAATGAATAAAGAACAGTTTTTTATTTAGGTAATGTTTTTCATTCATGTTATATCTTAATATTTAAATTTTATATGCTATTTAAGAAATTTGGGTAATAAAATAATAAATATAATAAAATAAATTTTCTAAAAAATTTTAGTTATTTTGCAAGATTTAGGATTAGAGAAATTAAAATTTCACAGATAAATAAAAATGTCCTTCATAGATTTAAAATAAATATGTTTACCAAAACATTTGTGCAGTATTGTTGTCTGACAACTTCCTTAATTTCTCCCATAGTCATTGGTTTATTTAGGTGTCTTGTGTCAATTTTCAGGAGTCACAATTTCTAAGAAAATTATCCATTTATCCATTTCAAATAGATTTGCAAATTCATTAGCTTACTTTGTCTAAACAGATTGGGTTCATATGTGCAGTTTTATATTGGCTTTTTCTTTTATCAGCCACTATTTCTATTAAAAGAGCAAGTTACTAGACTAATTTAATAATTTGGTTGTGGTTTTTAATCTTGCTTAAGCAAACAAAACTAATGCTATTTACTGCCCTTTATATTTTTATTAACAGAATGCTATTAGCACCTCCCATTTAGGGAGAAATCATGTGAGATTTTGGTATCAGTGACAGCACATATTCCTCCAGAGTTAGAGCCCGGATCAAGGAGGAGGCGACTGCTTGCTCACTGTTATCCGGCCGTCCGGAGGTCCCCGAAGCTGTCCTGTGTTCGGAGCCGAGTCCCTCAGCCGCGGACCGGACGGCTGGCGCGCTGGGCGCGGGTCGCCGGAGGGCAGGCCTGAGCGCTCTACCCGCTCCTTAGGCTTCTGGCTCACCGTGCTGTGCGGAACTTCTCCCTGTCCGTTTCACTTGGGACTATAGCCTGAGACCTCTCAAAACAAGAAGCCAAAATAATCTCATCTCTTCTAAGTTGTGACTGTCGGATATTGTCTCTTGTTCATGCGAAAATGAATACGACAATTATGATTAATTTGAATATTTCAATTTTTATTTATCCTAATTCCCCTTGTGCAAATTGAAGAGGGAAATTATCTGCTTTTTAGAACTCTTCTTTTGAACTATAAATGTAAAACATCTCTGCATGATTAGAAGACTCCATACTTTCTAATAGCCTTATATGTGCTATGCATTTCAGCATTTTTTGTGTTTTATTCTCTTCTTCAGAAACAAAATTCTGTATTTATTGTATTTAATTGTACCTGGTTCTTTCTGGCTGATGTTGGCAATTTCTTTGTGTCTTTCTCAGGCTTGTTTTATACATTTAGATTATCAGCATAGTTGGTTGTTCATTTGACTATCTTTAATAAAAATGGCAAGTTTATTATGATAATTTATCTTCTTAAATTTTTTCCTTGGCTCCGTCAACTTAGTTTTAATTCACTCAGACTTCTTATCTTTTTATTATATTTATGTGTTTTTTAATTCTCTTAAGAAACCAGTCCTTCCAATCTATAATTTTAGATTCTCAGAGTATATACTTTTCCTTCATATATGCCGTACTATATTTATTTAAATTTGTATACTTTCTTTCACATCAATAGCTCACAAAGTTTTGTTTGCTTGTGTATTTAATTAATTTTAAATGTGAAAAAACAAAGAATGGTTATTATTGGGCTAAGGGATGAAATGAATTTCACTTCACACTGTAATCTTTATGTTGTACCTTTATTTTTTGTCAGGAACTTGCACTTGTGAGGCGAGTATGGTGCCACAGAACTCAATCCCTGCCCGATGTCGTACTTTTCAAACCTTAAAAGTTAACCTAGAATATTGTACAGAAGTGGCACTGACAGATACAGATTAAATATAGATACAGATATATCTACATTTTATACCCTTTCCCATTCACCATTCATTCATTTTATTACCTTGGTAGTTTCATTTCTATGCATTTTGCTTTGAAATAACAGAACTCACAATGTAAGAAATAAACTTAACCTATTACCTTCACTCTCCTATCCACAATCATTTCAAATAACTCTCTAATCTTCATTTGTCTCCAACTTCATTAAACATGCAAACCATTCCCTCTCTCCCTCTCTGTCTTTGTCTCTCTGTCTGTCTCTCTGTCTCTGTCTCTCTCTGTTTCTCTCTATCTCTCTCTTTCTCTCTGTGTCTCTCTCTTTCTCTCTGCCTCTCTGTCTCTGTCTCTCTCTCTGTCTCTCTTTCTCTCTGTCTCGGTCTCTGTCTCTGTCTCTCTTTCTCTCTGCCTCTCTCTGTCTCTGTCTCTCTGTCTCTGTCTCTGTCTCTGTCTCTCTCTCTGTCTCTCTTTCTCTCTGTCTCTCTGTCTCTCTCTTTCTCTCTCTCTCTCTCTGTCTCTCTCTCTCTCCTCTCTCTACTGGGGATTGAACTCAGGCCCTTGTGCTTCCAAGGTAGGTGCAGTACCACTTGAACTAAATCCCCAGCCCTCATTTTTTATACTAATGGAAGTTATGGTCTTTTAGTCAAAACTACTGTACAGTTCTCACCTTTTATGTATTTGAACATACAGCAATATTTGACTTCTTTCATAAATGTCTTTATTAGCTTATTTTCTCCTTAATCTCTGATTTCAACAGTCTCTTTTCCTGTCTACATAATGGAATATCTTCTGGATTGATCTGGAGCTTTTTCTTTCAATCATTACTAACTCCCTAGAAAATTTCCCTTTTACCCTTAGTTTTGAATACACCAAATAGAATGTCTTTAAATTTAGATATCTTCTCTCATTTCTTGACTTCTACATCCAAGTTGCCTAACTGGTGCCTCTTTTTTACCTACATCATACTCATCTCAAATATAATATGTTCAAACGGAGTTTTGTATTTGGTTACTGTTTGACTTACTTTTCTGTTTCAGATACAGGATTTTGCAAACAAATAGCTCAGGGGCCTTACCCTATTATCTTTCCAGTGCATTCTCAGTATTTGTTTGTTCGTTCATTCATTCATTCATTCATTCATTCATTCATTCATTTTGAGATAGGGTCTCACTTTGTAGTTCAGGATGGCCCTGAGCTCACTGTGTAGCCCAGGCGAGCCTCGAACTCAGCAGTCCTCCTGCCTGTGCCTCTCAAGTGCTGGAATTTTAGGCATGAGCCACCTTGACCAGAACTGAATGTTTTTGCAGTACTTCCAATTTCTGGTATTGTCCTTTGGAGGGGTTCACTGGAAGTTTGTTAGTTCATGGGACCGAGTTTGCTTTTCTGGCTCGCACTCCGAACTCATCTTGTTTCTGTTTTCTACTTAGTTTATACATAGTCTTTCATCATTTCAAGATCTTTCCTTGTCCAAGGTTTTACTTCCCTTCACTGAGATTCTATTCCTAGCAACACTGAGGCACTTCTCTCATTACATTACATGGGATGTTTTTTACTTTGTTTTAGTTATTAGTCCAGATGTCATGTATTCTCACAGAGCTTTATGACTTTGGCATCTAAGGATGTTTTCTCAACTCACATTATTTTTTAGAACATCTGTTAGAATTTGTGACATATTTATTTCTTTTCAATATTGTTGAGGAACAAGATTTCACCTGAATAACTGGCAATATACCAGTACCTGGCATGACACTGGCAGTTTAGAAACTGGGATTCTAAACACTGACAAGAGGTTAGAGATGTCCGCCACCAAATATTAGGTCTGAAATATGTAGAAATTATGAAATGGTTTAGGGAAGTAGAACAAAAATCTGATCGTTTTCATGGTACCTGCTTTAAACAAACACAATTGTTCACATAATTCTGGGATCAAACTGTAGTGGTACTTTGAAGGTGTACTTAAGTTAACTTCTAGATACTTTTTTATCATTTCATACTCAAAATATATTAATAAATAAAAAACAAAAGGAGATACATTTGCCACTTGAGAATTTGTAGTGTCCCTTGAGGCATATTGTAGAGAAGATCATTCTGTAATTAAGGGTGCAGAACAGGATAGCTATTACTGTAGAACACCGTGCTGCTTGTTACTCTGATGGAAAATTTCACCTCCATGTTTAAAATAATGCCGAGTTAGAAGATTTTGCAAAGTTTGTTCCCTGCACACTACTTAGTGCCAATGATTGGGTACTTAGTGGCATTTTTAGAAAACATATGATCAGTGATTTTCAAAGGGCGTTTAATGGACAAATTCAGTTTAGCATTCTTCTGATCCTTAATATTGTCACTTGCTACCCACCGTCTGTACTGATGTTAGAAAGGCAATGAACTTTGCTTTTGCTTGTCTCCTATATCCCAATTTCTGAATCAACTAATGATTCAAGAAGATAGCACCACTTTCAATTTTAACATCCAGACTACATTTTTAACACACCACTTGAAATGTTGCAGAAAAGTGTTCTACCATAAAAGTGCCTTCAATAGTGTCAATAAATGTGTGATAGAGATAAGGCTTTTGGGTTTGAAGAGAGCAGGCCATGTTTTTTGTATTCTCTTTGTTTATATCTTTTGTAGATTCGATGGAGATGACGACTCATCTTACCCAATTTGTTCTCATAGTAAGATTTCTCATGATGATCTTTTGATACTGCAAAAGGATAGGAAAGTATTAAGTAAAAGCAAGTCTCCAAATTCAAAGCAAATCTATAAATTATGCCAAAGATTTAAAATCTGGGCTAAAATAAAGGTGTTTAATTTTTTTTTTTTTTTTTTTTTACAACGCCAGTGCAGGTGTGCTCTGCCTTATTGAACCTAGTATCCTAACACTAACATTCACTTTATGATACAAATAAACACAGGGCTGGTTATTTGCATAATAAAATACTACGCAAGTCTTTGCAAAATTCTTTTATATAATAAGCTTTTTCCAAGTTCGCAAAAATAGAAATCAATTTGTAAAATGTTAATTATTCAACCTTTTAGTTCATAACTATTGTGTTTTTTATGAGGTAAACTTGCCTTTAAAAATGAATATTTTCATAGCTTGGCATTTTTCCTAAAGAAAAATAGCAATTAGTGAGAACAGATCATTTGACTATAGTTCAGAAACCCATCATGTTTTTAGGAATAAAAGCTTAAATACAATTCATTGCTTTCAGAGAGGCAAGCAGAATTTCTTTGTTAAAGTAGTCTGATCAGATATTCTGGTTTTTGTAGACCTGCACATATAACCCAAGTTTGTTCTAGGTGTATGCAGCTCAGAACAGAGGTGACAGGTAGGCCAGAATATAATGAATTATGGTAATCCTGGCAAGAAATAACGGGAGCACATCTGAGAGTTTCTCGGTGCCTTGGAGATTCAGTGAGATCTGCCCTAGAAAGTCTCCCAGGATGCTAATAAGATGACTTTGTGACCTGACTAATATGGACATCAAAAACAAAGCTCCGAATCTAAAATCCGTTTAGTGTTATGAGCTCGGAGACAATGAAAAGGATATATTAGATGTTAAAGGGAAAAACTAGAAAGCAATAGAGAGATTCATGCTGAGGAGGCCTTATGAGTAACGGTTTAGTCTTGTCTACATTTAGCTTTAAAAAGTTGGATGACATCCAAGCCTGAATGTCACAGAGACTTATGTGTTGTGGAAAAGCCATCCCAAGGTCCACAGAGGCTGGAAACAGACCGAAATGTCATCTGTGCTTATGTGACACTGAAGTGTATTGGTTCTAAAGCCAACATTCCTAATAAATAAGCAGATACTAGTGTGATACTATATATTCACATTTTTACATAATTAAGCACAAGTCTACATTAGAAGTATTAGTTTTTTGTAACATAAGGCCTTATGTTTCTGAAAGTATATGAAATGTGTCCTAGAAAAATAAATGTATGCCACCATTTGAAGGACTCAGTCCTGCCCAAGAAAGGCTTATGTTCCAAAGATTACAGTGCTGCAATAGGTTTTCCCAATTTTTTCAGTTTTACTTTTTTCCCCAATATTTGAGGAGCTATTTTTACCTTCCTAATACCTTTTAAGATCCAAGATTGGATGTTAGAAAAAGTGATTATCTACAGAATAATCAAAACTGAAACATGGAGTATTTATAGACCCTTGTTGACCATAAATATTCGACAGTTAAGTGAAACATTTATTCCAACAACAATAACAACAAAAAAGATTCCTATGTGAAAATTGTGATGAACTAATGTGTGAAATAAAAAAATTTCGTGGATTTTCTGAGCAATACTTATAGAGCTAAATTTAGAGAGGTTTTTGAGCTTCTAATGATAATTTGTTTTTGCACAGAAAGTTATATGTTAGAAGATAATGGTTGAATATATACAGTCACTAGAAGCATGAAGAGAATGTCAGGTTTTGTTTTTTATTTGTGTGTGTGTCTGTGTGTGTGTGTGTGTAGGGCGTAATGGAGAATGAACCCAGGACACCTGAACTGAGCTTGTTCCTAGCCTTCCTTTTCTTTTTTCTTTCTTTCTTTCTTTTTTTTTTTTTTTGAGACAGGGTCTTGCTTTGTAGTTCAGGCTGGCACTGAGCTCATTATGTAGCCCAGGCAAGCCTCGAACTCAGCAATCCTCCTGCCTCTGCCTCCCGAGTGCTGGGATTATAGGCGTGAGCCACTATGCTTGGCAAGCTTTCCTTTTCTTAGTTAATTAATTTATGTATTTATTTTTGAGGCAGTCTCGCTTTGTAGTTCAGGCTGGCCCTGAGCTCACTATGTAGTGCAGGTAAGTCTCGAACTCAACAATCCTCCTGCTTCTGCCTCCCGAGTGCTGGGATTACAGCATGCCCAGCACTGTGGTATTTGGTACTGATTGCTGGTGGGTGGGTGTATCACCATGCTCAGTATTGTTATATGTGGTTACCAGGATCAAACCAGGGACCTTGGGCTTGCTAGGCAGACACTAGAACCACTGAGCTAAATCTCCAACCCCTCCTTATTTTTATAGAGTGATACTTTAGTGTTTGTTATTAATTGGTTCCAGGAGGTTCCAAGGTGCCAAACAAATTGTTTTGGCTAGAACTGTAGTGTGCCTCAATGCAATGGGTGGCACAAGTTATAGCTTTGGCACTGAGTATCAAACGAATGTTAAGTACTAGGGCAAAAATTTTGTATTAAAACACGTCAGGTACCAAATCTGATTAGTTTCAAAGCAGGAATCAAGTTATGACTATATTTTTATTATGAGAGAAAGCCCCACTGTGTTGCTAAGTTTGTCTAAACTTGAGATCACCCTGCAACAGCTTTCTAGCCCGCTGGCACGGCAGGCTCATGACATCACGCCGGGTAGGAAAGCCCTGCTGACTATGCCAGATGCTGCCTACTGCCTTGCTGCTTGGACTGCTGGGCTTGGCTGTGGCAGGCTTGAATCATTCTAGACTGTCAAGTAATTTCCATCTGCTTTTTTCTTTAAGGCCTTATTTTAACTAACATATTTTACCCAATCTTCTTCACATGCTCAGATCTATTAACCTAAAGCCATGAACTCTGTTTAGCACTAGAATAAGTTATATCCAAAATAGATATTTATTGGTCTACTCTCATATTCCACTAGGAATCTCCTAATTCACGTTTATGATGAGTTATACCAAATAGCAAGGATGATGCTATATTTTTTTCTGAGCTCAATGGTATGCATGCATGAGTTT